>SKCR01042898.1:0-32211 GCA_019454045.1 Zanthoxylum bungeanum
AAGCGCACACATCGTTCAAGTAGTATAAAAATTTGATCCCACGAGGACTTATTCCTACTGTTGTTATTAATTATGAATCTATTTATTTACAAATATCTAATTGAGGGTGAAAGAATGATTGCTGATTGATTTGGTTGATTGTAGTTTTGCAAAATAAATAAATAAATAAAAAGACAAAAAAAATACTAAGGAAAATAACAAAAGACACAAAGATCTAGGGTTGTGAATCATTCTAATATATTTTAAAGATGAAGTGATTATTTTATGTTTGTGTAATAAATCAGTTTACTAACCTGGAACACGAAATTATACAAAAAAGCCTCTATCGATGGTCAGACGCAAATACTCAGTTTAACCCAATTGAACCATATGTCTATGTCAACCAAATTATCTGGATTCATTAAGTTGAAGTTCCAATTATGGCTACCCCCCGCCCGACAGGTATATGTCTATCCTGTAAGGAAATCTATTAAAGGGTTATCTATCCTCAAGGAAGATCGTGAGCTATTAAGTCTAAGGCTGAAATCTAAAATTCCTTTGTCCAGTTTATTTTATATTTACCACACATCAATCTTATTGGTGATCAGATAACAAGAAGAATTAAGCTTAAGACTAAATAAGTAAACCTTTAAATTACCCAAACTATAAATAACCCCTTATAAACCGGTGATATTGGATTTCATCACAACCCCAGATAACTGGCTTAGTTACGACACATATTTACGGGTAGTAAAACTTAAATAAAATCAAAGACATAAAGTAAAATGCTGAAAAATAACTGACGGAAAGTAAATGCTGAAATTAAATACTGAAAATTATGATGAAAAGTAAATGCTGAAAGTAAATTGCTAAAAAGTAAATGCTGAAAGTAAATTGGAAAAGTAAATGCTGAAAGTAAATTGCTGAAAGTAATAAAGTAAAAGTAAATAAAAGAAAATGTTGAGGTAAAATGATCCACTTTTATTACTTCTATTTTAGATATCTCCCTTATATAATATATTAACTTGCATGATAATTACCAACCAGCCATATAAGCGGTATCCAGATTAAGTCAAATTAATAATTAATTACCAACCGACCAATCAGGCGGTATCCAGTTTAGTCAGGTTAAAACAATTTAAATAATTACCAATCCAACCGACCAATATGGCGGTATCCTCGTAAAGTCAGGTTTAACTAGTTTATATATTATAATTAAGGGAGATTAATCTAAATATTAGTAATAAAAGTTTTACCTTTTACCCCAGCAAAGGCGAGTTACCTCCTCATTACTGAAAAGTAAAAACTGAAAATTAAAGAAAGAAAAGTACTGTGCGTAAAAGTAAATTGCGGAAAGTAAGAACTTAAAAGTAAGAAAAGAAAGTTCGAAAGCGGAAATTAATTACTAAAAGTTATAAATAAACAAACAAGATACAATCTTCTTAGTATTCTTAAGGAATTCCTTAGAAGAAAGTATGAATTTATAAACAATGAAATGGCTTGGTATTTATAGGCAAAATTTTGCCTCCATCAAATCATCCACCAAATCAATTATTAATTGCTCCACTAATTGCTCCACCAAATACATTATTAATTGCTCCACTAATCTCTTATCATGTTTGGTGGATGATTGATAATTTTTATTATTTATTTATTAATTTATTTTTTGCTTTGAAAATGATTGAAAGTGGCTTAATAATTACACACAACACACTTCTGGATAGTTCATCAAATTTCGGGCATGAAATATTCAGAATTCGAAATTATTTTGTCTTTCAAAGCTGTAGATCATTGAGTCTTCTTTAATCTGGAACTTGAATCAGCCCAATCCGATATCGGACTAAAAAGTTATGCCCAAATTACGACAGATGCACAAAACTGGAATTTCCAAAACTACACTTCGTTAAAACTCCCTTTCAAGTTTCCAATCTCCAAAATTAATATGTCAAGTCCAATTTTTGCCCTTATTTGACCCACATTTCGTCCTAAATGATTTCATTGTGTCGAAATATATATTTTTTTCTTCAAAAAACTAAAACACATCAAAACGTTCATCAAACCCGAGAAACTAACAAAATATTAAGTAAAAGGGGCGGTAAATATGATATATTTTCCGCTCATCACCTACTCAATTCTCCATAAATATTCTTACTGGAATATACGATCTTTATCAGGCGTAGTATAGCGTAGTATTGTGTATTGCGATCCAGTATCGGATGTCAAGTGCAAGGCAGTGCAAGGCCTGGGGCTGGAATAGTGTCTGCCCCGTACGAAGCACATATCAATATCAAGCAACTAGTCTCATTGAATCGGATAATCATGACCTTGTTCATATTATCCCGATGGTTGCAAAACTATAGAGAACCAGTTTCTGAATCCCTGCGTGATCATCAACCTCCATATGTCTAAAGTGATACTTCCGTCTTGACATCACATCCAATACACTACGATTCTCAATAAACCTAGAAGAGGCGTACACAGAACCTGTTAAGCCCTGGACGACCAAACCAAAGTTTACCGATTGTCGCAAGTACTAGCAATGCAAGTCTCAAGTTAAGACCAAATACACCTACCCTGAAGCGGACTCCCATAGACACATATACATACTACCAATGGAATTCCGCGGGGTTATCCAGAGCGAAGCTGTTTTCCGTCCATCAGTAAAACACAACCTCCTATCGCACTTGCAAAAGTATCCTATACTTAAATATATGAGAACTATGTCGTTATGCCCTCACAACGCACACAAGGGCAATAATAGTCTATTCCGCATTATCGATGTACAATCTCGATAATACTACGACTAGGGATATTTAATGATTAAACCTTTATGGATTGATACTGTCTCATATCATCTCAATCCGGAACTAATCATATGGACTTTTACCATTTATATATGAAAGTAAATAAATTACAAAACGGTAAAAGGCAATTTCATTACTACATAGTTAATTTTGTACAAAAACACAATGTCTTTTACAAACAGTGACGCTATGGGTCATAACTGTCCAACACTGGGTATATTGAGAATCGTAGTGTATTGGGTGTGATGTCAAGATGGAAGTATCACTCCAGTCATAGTGGAGATGATGATAACGTAGGATATGGAACTGGTGCTCTTATATACTGCAGTCATCGGGATAATATGACTAGGCCATGATATATTATCTGGGATAAAATATTATTTAAAGAGAGAGAACGATTAATTTGGAATTAATCGATAAAATAATATATTCGATATATTATACGAAATTGGATTTCGACGCGGAATTAAATTTAGAATTTCATTCGGGCGAACGAGTTAATTTAGAATTAATTCGTTAGCGACGTGAATAGTAATTTTGCTAGGCATAATTATTTAATTACGTCGCAACGGAAAATTCGTTAATTCAGAATTAGCGAACCCGAGCCCGGGAGTGTTTACGGGCGCACTCGCATTTCGAATTCGAGTGCGGCCCACAAGTCACATCAAGCGTCAAATCACTAGTCAATCAATTGATGTGATGTCTAGTCACTTTGAGTGATTTGACAACTTGCCATTTGTGATTGATGGTGGTAGTTGGAGAGCTTTAATGCTCGTACCTTTTGACTTTTGAAATTCAAAATTTGGTATATGTTTTAATTGATTTGGAAATCAATCATCTAACACACTTTTCTCTCTCTCTCTTCTTCTACATTCGGCCAAGGGCCAAAAATGTCTCTCCCAAATTTTTGGCAAGGCCTAAAATTATAAAGAGTGATAAGGAAAATTTGTGGCAATTTTTCCTATGTTAGCACATGAAAGGTCATCCTAAGGTGAAAGGGAACTAACTCATGAGCATGGATTCACAACACAAAGCTTGGAGCTTGGAGATCCTTCCATGGTTGTGACCGAATTCTCAAGAAGCACATGGAGGACCTTGGCCGAGAGCTTCATGGAGCAAGGGCTTGTGTTCGTCGCATCGCATAGCCATTCCATGTGAGTATGATTCCGCGTATTTTCATTGTTGTATTCGCACATAATTTCTTGCTTGAAATCGATATTGGGACTTAATAGAAACCCAACAGAGTAAGTGCAGAAAATTCTCGAAATTCTTGGAATTATTTCGATAGGGTTTTGGGAATTTCTACGTTATGGGTAAAATGGTAATTTATTGAAATACCATAATCGACACCGCTGCTACAATAAATATGTCACTGTGGCAGTCGGATGATGAGGTTTTGTGAATGATCTGGTTATCCTTGTCGATCAGTTCAGTGAACCAGTAATCGATCAACTTGTAACCACGGAAAGTGTTTCCAAAATTTTTGTCTTGAGTTTTATACGTAATCACACTTTAATATTTAAAATTAATAAGTGATATTGGTGAAATATGATAAATTAGAGGTATATGATACCAATTAATCCATATGGTTTAAAAAAAAATTCTAAGTCAATTTTGGCCGCTAACATGCTTCCACGACATTTGCCCCAACATCCTACTTTGTCAAAACAAAAAAAATTTAGCCAATGGGGCCAGATTACCACATAATCCTTCTTATAAGCTGCATTGAGAATAACCCTCTGGAAAATATAAGGGTGAGTTTGGAAGAGCGTTGAAACGCTAACGCTAGTGTTTCGATGCTACCAAACACTTACTTTAACGCTAGCGGTAACGCTCACAAGAGCATAATCTCACAACATGAGTTTATTTTTTGACTCTACCTTATACTCTAGTATTTGTTCTCTAGGTTATGAGGTAGTTTATACTCTTTGACAATACTCTCTATCAAACGCACCCTAAATGTCATTTTGATAAAACTTTCACAAGAATTAGCCATTAAATGACATACTATTAGATGGTGTTTGGTTGGGAGGTGACCGCCGCGTAATCACACGCGTATAACGCAAGCGCACGTATCGTTCAAGTAGTATAAAAAGTATCGATCCCACGAGGACTTAATACCTAATCTATTAATTTTATTGGGTCAAATGATTACTAATATCTAACAGGTTGTTTGATTGATTTGAAATGGTGATGATTCTAAATTTAAAAACAAGTAAATAAAATTACCAAAAAGTAGGTTTTAAGAAAATTCAATATTAGGAAACTATCTAGGGTTGTGAATCTTTCTAATATCTTTTAAAAGATGAAGTGGTTATTTCATAGTTGTGTAATAAATCGGTTTACTAACCTAGAACACTAAATTATGCAAAAGCCTCTGTCGATGGTCAGACGCAAATACCCAGTTTAACCCAATTGAACTATATGTCTATGTCAACCAAATTATCTGGTTTCATTAAGTTTAAGTTCCAATTATGGCTACCCCGCCCGACAGGTATATGTCTATCCTCTAAGGAAATCTATTAAAGGGTTATCTATCCTTAAGGAAGATCGTGGGCTATTAAGTCTAAAGCTGAAACCTAAAATTCCTTTGTCAAGTTTATTTTAGATTTACCACATCAATCTTATTGGTGATCAGACAACAAGAAGCATTAAGCTTAAGACTTAATAAATAAACCTTTAAATTACCCAAACTATAAAATAACCCCTTATAAACCGGTGATATTAGAATTCATCACAACCCCAAATAACTAACTTAGTTACGACACATAACTAGGGCTAGTAAAAACTTAAAAGTAAAAGACAAAGTAAAAATGCTAAAAAGTATTTGCGGTAAAGTAAAAGCTGAAAAGTAAATTACAATAAAATAAAATGCTAAGGTAAAAGGATCAACTTTTACTATTTACTATTTAGATATCTCCCTTAATATAATATATTAACTTGTGATGATTTTTACCAACCAGCCATATAGGCGGTAACCTGTTAAGGCAAATTAAGTCCAACCAGCCATAAAGGCGGAACCAAAATAAACCTGCCATATAGGCGGTAAGAAAATTTAATTACCAACCGACCAATCTAGCGGTATCCTTGCTTAGTCAGGTTTAAACCAGATTAAATGATTACCACCGACCAATATAGCGGTATCTTCTTTAAGTCAATATTTTAAATAGTGAATATATTATATTTAAGGGAGATTAATCAAAATAGCAATAGTAAAAGAATTACCTTTCACCCTAGCATGGGGAAGTTACCTCCTCATGTTGAATAGTAAAAACTGTAAAAGTAAAAAAGTAAATTACTATTATTATAGAACATAATTAAAATTAATTACAAAACTAAAATTTAAAAGAAACTAGATAGAAAACTCCCTATTTACATCAGAGAATTCAGAGAGGAAGGTACATCTGAAACTGCAATTTCGAGCTCTATTTATAGGCCTCAATAAGCTTCCCGCGTCGCGACGCCAAGTTTGTTCTTACGTCACCACGCGATGATGTGTCGCTCTCTGATTGGCCGGTTCAGATTCTTATTTGCTGACGTGGCGATTACGGATAATTAATTCAATAATTGTGCTGACATGGCAGTGACGTGGCGCTGATGTGGTGCTAACGTGCCGACACGTGGCGAAAGAGATTAACGGCACCATAGAATTACGACACGTGGCACGCTGTGATTGGCTGATGATGACGTGGCTGACACATGGCAGGTTGACTCGGTCTTCTACTGATGTGGCTGACACGTGTCGACACGTGGCGAAGGTGATTGTCGGCACCACAAGATGATGACACATGGCACGACACACGTTAGTAGTTCGGCTGTGATGGTGACACGTGCCACGACGTACGTTATCAAAGTCAAACTTCTCAGATTCTGACATGTATCCCCAACGCACGTTAGCATAGTGCGGTGCACGTTAGGCGTCGCGACTCGCCAAATGACCAAAATACCGTTTTGTGTTCTTTTTCACTATTTTGGCCCCAAATCACCTCCAGAATGTACTGAAACTTTATTTATCTACAAAATAAAACCAAAACACATCAAAATATTCACAAAACTCAAGAAACTATACAAAATATTAGGTGACTGGGAACTAAGATGACTGGGAAAGGATACATTCCATCATCAGGAGGGGAGGAGGGGAGATGAGGGGTGAAGAGAGGAAAAGAGAGGACATGTGTAACATCTCGCCAGAGGTATGACGTTACAGACAAGAGACAGGAATAACTCAACTTCTTAAGCTTTAATCTTAACAGAAAACGGACATGATGCAACCCAAACTTGGACAACCTGGAACCCAATCAGGCATCAAAATGACTTGCAATGAATATTGCATACAAAAGGGACCTCCGGTCCAACCAATGTCAAATCAAATCTCATCCTAAATTCCTACAGGCTTTGTGCCACCATCACAAATACAATTCAAAACTTTTATTTATATATAAATAACAACGTTAATTGTGCAAACCAATATATAAACTACAAGTACAGACTCTTATACATAATTATATTCCCTAAGACACTAGAATGGGTGACTGTAATTTAGGTGATCTCTCGTCTTAAGCCTAAGCATTCAAAATATAATGGCTGACCAATCTTATTGCCAACCTGTAAAACTATCAAGATGATGTAGTGTGAGTTATAAAACTCTATAAGCAACCACACACATCACAAATAAATAAGAATAAATTTCAAATATAGTACATATATAAACATGTGTATATATTTATGCAGTTATTTGTTAGAAACCTTTGACTTCGTATTGATCTTACACTCTTTATGTTGGACAATTATGACCCATAGCATCATTATTTATAAAAGATAATGTGTTTTTGTACAAATTAACTATGTGACAAAAAGAAATTGCTATTTTGTCATTATTAAAATTAAATTACTTGGATATATATAATGATAAAAGTCCATATGGTTAAATCGGATTAATAAGATATGAGACGGTATTAATCAACGAATGATTAAATCATTAAATATCCCTAGTCGAAGTATTATCGAGACTTGACAATGATAATGCAGAATAGACTAGTATTACACTTATGCGCGTTATGGAAGCTTAACGGTATAGTTCTCATATATTTAGGTATTGGATACTTATGCAAGTGTAATAAGAGGTTCTGTTAGCCGTTTGACCGGGAACAGTTCACTCTGGATAGACCCACTCAGAATCTCATTGGTATTATGACTATGTGTCTATGGGAATCCGAATCAGGGTAGGTGTATGTGATCTTTAACCTGAGGCTTATGTCATTATTACTTGCGACAATTAGTTTACTTTTTTATTGGTCGTCTAGAGCTTTAACAGGTTCTCTGTACGCCTGTATTGAGTTTACTGAGAATCGTAGTGTATTGGATGTGATGTCAAGATGGGAGTATCACTTCAGTCGTATGGAGATGATGGTCATACAGGATATGGAACTAGTACTCTTAAAAGCTGCAGCTATCGGAAAAGTATGACCAGGTTATGACTTTCTGATTATAGAGACTAGTTACTTGGGATCCGATATATGCTTCGTATGGGGCAGACCCAGAGCTAGCCCTAGGCATGGCATGTGACATCCGATACTGGATCGTATTATGCATTACATAGTATTACTACGCCTGATACAAATGATATTCCTCGGTGAATATTTCTAGAGAATTGGGTAGGCAAAGTGCTTTGCTAAAAGCCAACCATGTCTTGTAAATCGGTGAGAACGTAGTACGGGGTACGCACGTGTTCGGATAGTCCGATAACCGTATTTACTGCCAACATATCCATGAATCTCTTGGGTCGCTTCCCAAAGATTCACCAATGATATTTGACTCGAATAGAATTAATCTGGGATTAATTATGAGAGAGAAAATTAATATGGGGTTAATTACGGCAAGAATTAATCTGAGATTAAATTCGTATAGAAGAGAGAACAAGATTAATTTAGAATTAATCGATAAAATAAATTTAACAGTTAAATTAGATTTTTCTATTTAATTTATTAATTTAGGGCTAAAATAATATATCTGATATATTAATTGAAATCGGATTTCAATACGAAATTAAAATTGGATTTTAATCCGTGCGAACGAATTAATTTAGAATTAATTCGTAAATGACTATCGTAATAATTTTGCGAGGCATAATTATGTAGCGACGACAAATTCTTTTAATCGGATTAAACGAACCCGGGCCCAAGTTTAGTTTTGTGTTGGACAAGCCAACTTAAATTTTGAATTTAAAAAGTTGTGGGACCACTTGACTTACATCAATTGTCATAAATTGATGAAAGTAGATGGCAATTTTAAATGAAGCCTTTAACACATGCAACAACCAACTTTGACACACTATTCACTCTCTCCCTCTCTTTGCAATTGCCGATTCTTCCTCTCTCATTTGGGAAAAGTTTGCTTCAAAATTTTCATCAAAGCTAGCACTTGGGGAGTCATTTGAGGTGTTAGGGAAACTCACCCAAGGCTTAAACAACTCAACAAAGCTTGGAGCTTCATCCAAAAGGTGAAAAATTTCGAATTTCTCCAAATCAATGTAAGTATTTCCGTAACTTTACTTGATTAATTCACACTTAAAATCATGTTTAGGATCTTGGAAGCCTGTCTTAGAGACTAACACTTTAAACATAAAGTCTTTTGGGGCCCATAAACTGAATTAATGAAGTGTACCTAGTGCGGATCAGGAATCTTATATGTAACTTCTTTAAACATTCAAACTCTGAATTACATACAAACATTTACACACTAAGAAACATGAGACATATGTGTTTGCAAATCTTCTTTTTAAAAACATACCATAATCAAAAAAAGTAACAAATCACAAACACATATCCACACAAATATCACAAATTCAGACGAACTTATTATCATATATAAAAAAGTAGATTACAAATTCTTTATAGACAATCACATATATTATTAGAAATGGAAAACGTATTACAATTTCTATATAGTCAATATCATTCATTAGCATATTCAGAAAATATAATGCACTTCCTTTCAGACGAATACATTCATTATCAGAAGTAGACAACACAATTCAAATTCCTTACAGACAAACTTATTCATTATCGAAAAAGGAAAACACATTATGAATCCACTACACACATACATATTCATTATAAGAGCCGAATAGGATATTACAGACCATTTACATATAATCACATCCTATATCATTTATGGTAATTGTTGGAGTTAGTGCTTGGATCGCCAATTCGAATAATGTGTAGTACATTATATTTTATTATTTATTAATAAAATAACTATATTTTCATTTCAAACCTTATTAATGGTAATGTCATTATGCATATTAGTTAGATATATATATTTTTCTAAGAATGACAACGACCTTATAATAGTCATGTTGTAATACTGGACACTAGGTAGTCCAACATTGGGATAGTATTACTATTATAAACTATTCTTAAAGTAAATATTCCTAGTCATTGGTTTTGGAATATGGTCGAATTCCTATAACCGAGAAGATAAGCACATGTCGTATATTTGAATTTGCGTTTCAATAGTTTAAACCCGATGTACCATAAAAATGGGAAGCTCATATAGACATATGGGTATTCGTTGGAGCGAATACTGAATGACTCACATGTGATTCCTAATAGTTGGAAGTAAATACTGTAAGAAATGACTTTTCTTATGCGCAGCGGAAATACTATTGGCTCCAGGATCGACCTTGAAAAAATTTGTTGCTGTCTCCTTTATTGAAGCCGAATCCACCAACTTTTGGTGACTGAATTTTCTCCTTGCAGTGTGTAGGACACCGAAATCGACGATGTTGTCCCGGGCTCATAGTCCGGTCGGGAGTACGGAGTAGCTTGCGGGGGACTAAACAGGAGAAATAAAATGGAGTCGCCACCCAGTGTGAACTGGGAAATGATTTAAGACCGCACTCACCCCTCGCAAGGGAATACCTCAAACCGTTGGGTTCCGAATGATCCATTACTTATGCCAATTGTAATGAAAAGATTTATGAAATAGTATAAACACATGCATGAGTGTTTCCCCTAGCGGTATGTGGAGTTGTATCCCAAGTATAGACCGCACTACCGTCCATTCTGATTCGGTTACGGAATTTACGTCTCAGTTGCCATCCGATATACCACGAGAGGCAACACTCAATCATTAACCCAATATTGACATACATAAACATGATAATGCATATAACCATAAATAACCGAAAAGAAAAACATGCGAAACAATGAAGAAAGATAAATAACACAAAATAAATGCGGAACAATGAAACAACAATAAACAGAAATTAAATGCGAAATAATAAAAGACTAATAATACGAAATAAATGTGGAATAATATATATGTGACCAAAGAATTTGGCTATTTTCAATGTAGGACTTCGCATACCCGGTTGGACGTATTTCACATCCAACCAAGCATGCCATTTCCAGGACGACAAAATAAAATATAAGTAAGGGTGCCCTCAGGTTTTACCTTTTAAGTCGCTTCTCGGGAGTGCGTTGGGACGTCGCCGGAAGGGTTAATGTTTCCGCTATTTTCACTGGTTCACTATTTTCGCTTGCTGTTTTCAACCGCTGTTTCTACTCACTGTTTTCACTCGATGTTTTCTTTATTTTCACTCGCTCTTTCCGCTCACTATTTTCTCTATTTTTGTTCACTGTTTTGGGGGACTGTTTTGGGTTATTTTCATGACTATTTTATGGAACGGTTAGGGGTTGGTTTGGACTATTTTTGGATGGTTTTGGCAGTCAGTTGGGCTGTTTTAGTTTACTATTTTGGTTGTATTTTTCGGTCTTATGTTGAGTGTGCATGGTTCACGTGAAGGGGCGGTAAGTTTTATTATTTATTGTTGTTTCAGTTGGTTCACATTGACTTTTTAGGGGGAGGGCCGAATTTTATTGTTTACCTCATGTTCGGCTGGCAGATTGTTTTTGTTTTGAACGTGAATGTGGGGAGTGGCTTGTGTCGGTCATGGGACATTTTACTTTTGGCTTGTGTTGTAATGTGTGTGTGTCTCCGTAAGTGTTTCTTAGTGGTTGTCGAGTGAGAGTCTATTTGTATGAGTCGATGAGGGTGATTTGTTACGTGAAGGAAGGGGCCATGTGTGATTGTTGAAGTATCGGTGGAGGGATGGCTTATTTTGTCTGGTTGTGGGTAGTGCGTGAGTGGCTTCTAGTTTAGGTTTTTGTTGTTATGCGTTGAACGTGGGGTCATGAAGCTTAGGGTAGGGTTGTCGTGAGTTGGCTAGGGTTTTTCTTGGGAGGGAGAGGCGTGGTCTGGTCGGTTGAGAGAGGGGCGAGAGTGTAGGATTTTTTAGTAAGTAGTGCGAGAAGGTGGCGTGAAGAGTGAAAATGGACGAGAGTGTGGAAGATGAGTCTGTCTCATGTGTGATCGTGGTTTGCAGTTCATGAGTGTCAAGAGTGGAGAGAGATGGAAGAGTGAGAAGAAGAGAGGTCGTGAGTGAGTTAAAGAATGACGAGCTGCATGAGTATTTGTGTGTCGAGGGTTTGTTTGTGTTTTTTTGGTTATCGGTTGATGATTGCCGTGAATGAACTCTAGGTCCCAAAGGTTTGGTTTATGTCTCTTTTTATAGGAGTGGGCTAGGGTTTTCCTTGTATGGGTAGGAAACAAAGATTGTGCAATAATGGGGAATATTTAATTAGTTTGTTATAAGGAAATGGATTTACTTAATTTAGGAAAGAGATTTATTTAATTTAGGAAGGAGATTTGATTTGATTTATTTAATTTAGACATGTGTTGAATATGTTGGATATTTTTGGAGGGGATTTGGTGGGCCTGGGTGTATGGAGCTTGGTTCTTTGGTGGGCTTGGGTGTGTGGTTTGGTGTGGGTTGCGAGGGTTTTGGGCAGAGGATAAATTTTAAAACAGAGGTCTATCGAGCAAACCCGAGGCTAAGCAAACGAATAAAGTCCAACAAGGTATTGATTTTTGAATTTTCCTTTCCGACGTCCGTTTCCCACGACTTCCGCAACTTATCGGGTAGTGCCTCTATATGAGGCTCATCATCGGGACTTATGTAAAAATGTAGTGCATACACAGTGAACGAGCTTCCTTATTATGAATGTGTTTCCTTTAAGATCTGATGCTTCAATCAACCACTCGTTCTTCCAAACTATGACTCGATAACAACAAACCGATGTGTAGGCTTTACTCACAAAGATTAATCTCTAAACTCTTTTGAGATTTATGTTGTCACAAATTATTTTTCTTTTAGAAATGAATGAAGAATATGATGTTTTTCTTTACTCTATTTTCTCTCTTCTCAACTCTTGAGGAAAAATTCTAGATTTTGGTTTTTGAAATTCTTTCTCAACTCTTTCAGAAATAGGTTGATCTTACTCTCTCACAACTCTTGTTTATATGTTTAGTGGAAAAAAATTCAGGATTTCATTCTTTCAATCAAGGCAACTACTGTTATCATTAAGCCACTAATACTATCTTGTAATGGCAAACACACTCAAGTGGAGTCCATTCCAAAGCATAAGAAATGAACCACTAATGACAAAGGAATTAGGTATTTAGGTCATACCTAAAATACATAAAATTTTTGAGAGTATGACAAGCCATATGGTATTGTCTCCAAGACAATTTAAAAACCATTATCATAATAATGATTTAATTACCTTAATTATGATGTAATAATTATTTCATAATTATTACTAACTTGATTATCTCATAATCACAATTTGGTTATCTCATAATAAAATAATTCTAGAAAACATTATATCAAACACATTTAATATAGTTTTCATTTATGACAAATTATATTATTAATCACATTAATAATATATTAATATATTATGTGAGCATATAATTTGACAATCCAATTATATTAGGTTTGCTACAATTAATCAAGCTAGCATGAGAACCAAATGGACCTACAGTTCCGAACTCCAATAATATCGAAATATTAATTAAACTCTTTAATCAAATATTCTGAATTATTAACTTCATGTTATTCCACTAGAAACTCGAAGTTGAACTCTCGTTGTCGTAGATGGAAGATATAAGCCGAACAACTTCGATGTCTATCGATATAGTCATTACATACATATTTACCCTTCACGAATATCTCATAATTAGAGCCAGGTCATAAGTCTGTTATACCCCACTAATTATTTTATACTTTAAGTACCATTGATTCTCTAATGAATAATTAATTCATAACTTTTATGAATATTAATCTTTCTATTCGTAATAGAAAGACTTGAGCACTCTAATTATTAAAGTATCAAATCAACCCTTAAGAGAGATATTCCCCTACTTCTCGTAGGAATTAGTGAACTCGATTTCTATATAAAACGTTACCAGCTACACATCAAACCATATCCCCAAAATACGTAGTTATTGGCCAGGATTACTACACCAACCTCACCTTAGTAAATCAAATGATATAGACTGCCATGCAGAAGTTCAAAGTACACTCAGGATTAAGATCAATCCATATATGACCATGTAGTAGATAAAATGAATTTCTTTAGTTAACCGATATTATAAGATATTCATTTTTATCTGGGTCCAGTCCTTTATGATCACATCATATAATGTGTCTCTATTCTCATGTCACTACATGAATGATCCCGGATCAAGGTTGTTATAAAAGTATGGAATGGACCACAATTATAGATAAACCACAAATAAAGTATCCGCTTTGCTTGCTCACTATGGACTATTTTAGATTACTAATTTCAGACTTAAATCCTCTTGTGTATCACTCATACACTAAGTCCAAAAGCACTAGAGTAATCAAGGGTCAACAAGATAATTTACAATATGCGATTTAAATCAAATAAATTTGATAAATGAATAATGCATATATTATTTCAATAAATAATTCTGTTTACAATACATGAAGCTCTATGGCATATATCCCAACAATCTCTTATTTGAACTAGAGAAAATGGGACATGTCATGTAATCTTAAACCCTTTAGGTGACCTTTAAAAACTTTAACCGATAAGTTCTTTGTAAACAGATCAGCCATGTTCTCTTTGGATGTAATCTGTGTGACAGAAACATCTCCTCTCTGCATTATCTCCCTGATGAGATTATATTTTCTCTTTATTTGCTTTCCCCTTTTGTGGCTGCTAGGTTCCTAAGAATTCGCCATTGCACCACTATTATCGCAATAAAGTGTAAGTGGTTTATCCATATCTGGAACAACTTCCATATCTTCAAAAAGCTTATGGAGTCAGACTGCTTCGTTAGCTGTTTCACAAGATGCTACATATTCAGCCTCCATAGTGGAGTCAGCAATACAAGATTACTTTATGCTTCTCCATACAATGGCCCCACCACTTAGGGTGAACACTGATCCTGATGTTGATTTCCTATAATAAACATCTATCTGAAAATCAGAGTCAGTATATCCCTTGAGGATCATATCTTCACCAAAATATACAAGCATATAATTTCTCGTTCTTTTAAAATACTTAAGAATATGTTTCACCGCCACCCAATGATCTAATCCTGGGTTTGAGTGAAACCTATTAACTACTCCCACTGCAAAGTAGATGTCCAGTCTAGTACATAACATAGCATACATAAGACCTCCAACCGCTGAGGTATCTATGATATGTCTCATTTCCTCAACTTCTTAAGATGTCTTAGGAGATTGTTCCTTCGATAAATGAATTCCATGTCTGAAAGGAAAATTACCTTTCTTGGAATTCTGTATTCCAAATCGCACAAGAATCTTGTCGATATAGGATGTCTGAGACATTTCTAATAGTTGTCTCTTACGATTTCGAATGATTTGGATCCCAAGTACATAACTTGCCTCTCCCAAATCTTTCATTTGGAATTGGTTAGCTAGCTAGATTTTCACATCTGATAATATCTTTACATCATTCCCAAGGAGTAAAATATCATCGACGTACAATATTAGAAAAACCACCTTATCATCTATGATGCGCTTGTAAACACAAGGCTCATCGATGTTCTGCTCAAAATTATAAGACTTAATCGTAGTACCAAATCCTATGTTCCAAGATCGAGATGCTTGTTTAAGTCCATAAATGGACCTTTACAGCTTGCAAAATTTTTGCTTCTGACCTTGGGTTATGAACCCATCTGGTTGTACCATATAGATACTCTCATCAAGATTTTTATTCAAAAATGCAGTTTTGAGGTCTATTCTCCAAATCTCATAGTCATAATACATGGTAATGGAAAGAAGAATACAAATGGATTTTAGCATGGCTACTGGCGAGAAAGTCTCATCATAGTCGACTCCCTCTTTTTGGGTATAACACTTGGCCACTAGCCTAGCCTTAAAGGTACGTACCTTCCTATCTACTCATATTTTTCTCTTGTAGATCCATTTGCAACCTATGAGTTTTACTACATCAGGTTAGTCTACAAGTTCCCAGACTGAGTTGGAGTACATAGACTCCATCTCGAGGTTCATGGCTTTGAGCCATTCCTCTTTATCAAAATCATCCATTGCACTATGATAGGTCAATAGATCATCTATACCATCACTGGAAGCAACAAGTTGTGCCTCCCCATTTCATAGATAGCGATCAGATTGTCTTACGACCCTCCCACTATGTCTAAGTGGTAAATCAATCTGATAAACTTGCATCTGACGCTCAGATGTTGAAGGTGTTATATTTCTGTCAATAATTGACAATGATGTATTGGTCGTATCAACAAGTAACTCCTCAAGAAACACTTTACTTTGAGGTTTGAACTCTCTCATATAGTCCTCCTCAAGAAATGTAGCATTCGTCGACACAAATACTTTGTTATCTTTTGGACTATAAAAGAACCCACCCCTAGTTTCCTTAGGATAGCCTACAAATAGGCACACCTTTGAATATGGCTCTAGCTTTGTAGTATTGTTCTTCAGCATATGTGTTAGGCACCCTCATATGCGGAAATATCGTAAACTAGCTTTATGACCATTCCAAAACTCTAAGAGAGTCTTAGGAACAGACTTAGATGGAACTACATTCAAGATATATATTATAGTTTTTAATGCATATCCCCAAAATGAACTAGGTAGTGTACTGTAACTAAACATTGATCTCATCATGTCTAGTAGGGTCCGATTTCTTCTTTCTACAACACCATTTTATTGTGGTGTTCCAGGTGTTGTGAGCTGTGAAACTATTTCATGCTCAACTAATAATTCCTCGATATCTTTGTCAAGGTATTCTTATCCATGATCTGATCATAGAGTTTTGATGGTCTTACCTAGTTGGTTCTCAACCTTAGCACGCTACTCTTTGAACTTTTCAAAAGTATATGACTTGTGCTGCATTAGGCAAACAAATTCATATCTTGAATAATCATCAATAAAAGTGACGAAGTATTAATAACCACATCGGGCTTTTACATTCATCATTCTGCAAACTTCTGAATATATTAGCTCAAGTGGATGGTTAACTGTTGGAGTTCTCTAAGGTCCAATGATCAATTATCAAGCATGAAACAAGTGCAAATACAATCAAAGAAGTCACGGAATACTCACAATGATCGGTTGAGTCGATACGGTGATGAACAAAAACATTTTCTGCCTTCCTCCAAGCTCGGCAGTCCACTGTTTTGCAGTCATCATTTTCGGCCATTGATGTCCTCCATGGAAGCTCCAAGCTTGTGTTGATTCCTTGCTCATGTAGTGAGTTCCCTATCACCTTTATATAGACTCATTTGTGTGCTAGCACTCAAGAAATTTGCTACAAATTTCACTCTATTCCTTCTCCATTTTCATGGTCAAACCAGAAACATTTTGCGAAGAAAGTGGCATGTTGGCCGAGAGAGAAGAAGGAGAAGTTTGGCTCCCATTCGTGAGCCATGGAGAGATAAGAGAGTTGTTTTTAATTTTTGTATATCAAATACCAAAAATTAAAAGTCAAATATCATTAAAATAATGATATATTTCTTTCAAGCTTTCAAAAAGCTTTTTCAACAACTTCTATCACTCACATCCCTCAATCAAGTGACAACTTGTCACATCACTCCAAGTGACATTTGATTTGACGCTTGATGTGACTTGCGTGCCGCACTAGAATTTGAAATGTGAATGCGCTCGCAAACACTCATGGGCTCGGGTTCGCTAATTCCAAATTAACGAATTTTCCATTGCGACGCAATTAAATGATTATGCCTAGCGAAATCATTATTCACGTCGCTAATGAATTAATTCTAAATTAACTCGTTTGCCCGAATTAAAATCAAATTTTAATTCCGCGTCGAAATCCAATTTCGTATAATATATCAAATATATTATTTTATCGATTAATTCCAAATTAATCGTTATCTCTCTTTAATTGATATTTTATCCCAGATAAAATATCTCCGTAATTAATCCCAGATTAATTTTCTCTCTCATCTAATTAATCACAGATTAATTAAAAGTGCGAGTCATATGTCATCGGTGAATCTTCAGGATGCGACCCATGAGATCCCCGGATATGTTGGCAGTAAATTCGGTCGTCAGACTATCCGAACACGTAAGTACCAAGTACTTCGTTTTACCGATTTACAAGACAAGGTTGGCTTCTAGCAAAGCGCCATGCCTACCCAAATCTCTAGAAATATCCTTACATGAATAAGCGATCTATATCAGGCGTAGTATACGTAGTATTGCATATTTCGATCCAGTATCGGATGATCACGTATTAGGCCTGGGGATGGAATTGTGTCTGCCCCGTACGAAGCACATGTCGGATGTCTGGTAACTAGTCTCTATAATCAGATATACATGACCTTGTCATAATATCCCGATAGCTGCAGTATTTAAGAGAACCAGTCCCGTATCCTACGTGACCATCATCTCCACTATGACTGGAGTGATACTTCCGTCTTGACATCACACCCAACACATTATGATTCTCGATATACCCAGAATAGGCGTACACAGAAACCGGTTAAAGCCCTGGACGACCAAAACCAAAGTATATTGATTGTCGCAAGTATTAGCGGTGCAAGTCTCAGGTTAATACCAAATACACCTACCCTGATTTCGAAGCTGTTTCCCGTACCATCGGTAAAACACAACCTTCTATTACACTTGCAAGAGTATCTTATACCCAAATATATGAGAACTATGCTGTTATGCCCTCACAACGCGCAGAAGTGTAATACTAGTCTTTTACGCATTTATTGATGTCCAATCTCGACAATGCTCTGACTAAGGATATTTAATGATTAATACTTCGTGGACTGATACTGTCTCATATCATTCTCAATCCAAGAACTAATCATAGGGACCTCATATCATTTATACATCTAGGTGATCAAATCACAAATGATAAGAGTGCAATCTCCTTTGTCACATAGTTAATTTGTACAACAACACCATGATCTGTACAAATAGTGACGCTATGGGTCATAATTGTCCAACAATCTCCCACTTGGCCTATAGCCAGTCACTCGAGTGTCTTACACCCGAACTATGTACGGTTGGCTCAAATTGATGAGGAAAGGCTTTCTTCAGCGGATTTGCATGATTATCGTCTAATGTAATTTATATGATCATCACATCACCACGATGTATGATCCTTACGAATTAGATGAATATCGAAGTATATATCTGGATCGTTGATGAGACCATTAACTCTTTAGCCTGTGCTGACGCCTAGCTCAACTGCTAACATAACAATATCTAATCTAATTAGATTTTTTATTGACCCAGATGGCTTCTATTGCTGCCTCAGCTGCAACAATAACCCGCATTTGCTGTTTATTCAGTAACAATATCTTGCTTGGAAGATTTCCAGCTCACTGTTCCGTTATTCAAACTGTATAGTACCATTTTGCGACTTATAATCATTTTATCGGTTTAGGAAACTTGCAGTAGTGATCCCAGTCACTTCAAGTTCTCTATCTCCATAGTATAAGACATCATCCTTAGTTCTCTAAGAAACTAACGGATGTTCTTAATTTCAATCCAGTGACTATCACTTGGATTGGCCTATTTATGAATCCATATGCTCAAAGCATATGAGACATCAGGTCACATACATTTTTCAATGTACGAGTTCTCGGAGAGTTTTAACAACTTTAAATCTATCCGAGTAGATCTTTATTCCTAGAATAAAGGTTGTTTCTCCCAAGAATTCCACGGAGAATTTTCTCGAAAGCCAAGCTTTCACCGATTGTTATATGGGAATATCATTTCCAAGAAATGACATATTATCATTATTATATAGGACAGCCACTGTCAGTGCGCTCCCACTAACCCTCTTATATACACAAGAATCATTTTTTTTTGAATTAAATCATAAATCATTATGATTACATCAAAACGATAATTCCAAGAACCTTATGCTTGCTTCAATCCAAACATGGATCGAATAACCCGCAAACCTTGTTTGCTAGTTTTGGTATGACAAAACCGACAGGCTGTTGTAAACATCCTCCGAAAGGTTTCTGTTTAAGGAAAGCGATTTTCCCGTTCAGCTGACATATTTCATAAATGAAACATGCAGCATTAGCAAGCATTATCCAAATGGATTTACCGTGGCAACAGGTAAAAGGTTGAATCGTAGTCAACACAATGTTGATAACGATAAATTTTCGCTAAAAGCCTAGCTTTATACGTTGGTATGTTGCCTTTCCACGTATGTCTTCCTTGAAGACTCTTATAGTACCAATAGGCACAATGCCTTGCGGTACTACAACTAGTGTCCAAACTTGTTGATATACATGGAATCCATTTCGGACTCATGGCACTTTACCATAATTAGGGAGTCGATACCTTGTATTACTTCCTCATACGTAGTTAGTTGGTGTTCCTCAATAAGATTGACATCTTTTCGAGGTGAGATCAGAAACCCATACCCCAGGTTGTTTTCTGACTCTCTCCGACATACGCGGTTCTTGTGTATTAGAAGATTAATGGTATAGTTTCATCCTTGATGAACTATTTGTGTTCCATTAGGATTCGGTGCCTTGAATAGTATTACTCCGATTTTCATCAAGTTTTACTATCCTCCCACTAACCACTGTATATCGGTATTCCTCTCAGGAAAACCGCATGGTGAGCAACAATCTAATTGTTCTTTTTTGAGATGTATAAGTACTATACTTTGGTATCCCTAGGATAACCTACAATTGGCACTTATCCAATTTGGGTTTTAGTTTGGTATCATCCAAATATATGCCCAGCATACCCAAATCATCACACCCAACACACTACGATTTTTGATATACTCAGAAGTGGCATACACAGAAACTGGTTAAAGCCCTGGAAGACCAAAACCAAAGTATATTGATTGTCGTAAGTATTAGCGGTGCAAGTCTCAGGTTAAGACCAAATACACCTACCCTAATTTTGGACTTCCATAGACACATAGTCATACTACCAATGGAATTCCGAGGGGGTTTATCCAGAGCGAAGCTGTTTCCCGTACCATCGGTAAAACACAACCTCCTATTACACTTGCATGAGTATCCTATACCCAAATATATGAGAACTATGTCGTTATGCCCTCACAACGCGTACAAGTGTAATACTAGTCTTTTACGCATTTATCGATGTTCAATATCGACAATGCTTTGACTAGGGATATTTAATGATTAATCCTCCGTGGACTGATACTGTCTCATATCATTCTCAATCCAGGAACTAATCATAGGGACCTTCTATCATTTATACATCTAGGTGATCTAATCACAAATGATAAGAGTGCAATCTCCTTTGTCACATAGTTAATTTGTACAACAATACCATGATCTGTATAAATAGTGACCCTATGGGTCATAATTTTCCAACATTAACTTTTATACATTTTCCTATAAAAGGTCTCTTGGTCATTTTGCCTTATAGACAGGATTCACAAACTGGTAAAGTACCAAGTTTTAACAGATCTAAAACTCCGTTCTTTATTAATCTATCTATCCGGTCAAGGTTAATGTGTCCAAGTCTAAGATGCCATAGATATGTGTTATCATGAGAAATCTTTTGCCGTTTTATTTTAGGTGTTTTAACCTTAAACATTTGCCGTATTTAGCATTGTATTGTGTAACAGCCTTAAACATATAGATTATTTTCGGAGTTTCATGAGCATATTGTTAATCCATTTCTACTAATAATAACCAATTTTTTTATCAAAAGAATTAGATACATAAATAACATTCCTGTGAAAACTAGGAATAAATAACACATTGTTCAATTTTAAATAACTATTGTTTAAAAAACTTAAATTGGAAACTCCCACTGCTTTAGCTGAAATGACATCCCCTGTCCCGACTCTTATGATAAAGTCACCTTCAATAAGGTCCTTCCATGAGTCAAGTAGCTGCAAAGAAGAACAAATATTGTTAGTGGCTCCGAAATCAACAATCCATTCGAATTTATCATCATCTACTAATAGAAATTCAATAGAAAGTAAATTGTATTTACTTGTATTCTTATTCTTATGAAGCTCAGCTAGGTACTTAGGACAGTTCCTCTTCCAATGGAAACATTTTCCTTTAGCATTGGCACATTTAGAGCCTTGCTTGTTCTTTCTTTGCATAGGCTTTGCCTTAGCCTTCCAAGTGCCATTCTTCTTGTTCTTTGAAGATTTAGAAGATTCGAAAACATTTGCCTCTACACTAGGTATATGAGGATCCATCATGGACTTGTAAGTGGTGATCTCATTTAGCAATTTTTTCAAAGTAAAAGATAACTTATTCATATAACAGTTGCTTTTAAACTACAGGAAACTCTTCGGAAGGGTTTCCATGATCATTCTCACTGGCTTTGCTCATTAATACGAGCACCATGAGTTTTAGCCGTGTTGAGATATATCGAAGAGTGATAATCATTCATTCACCCTTGAGGTTAACAAAGAGACGATAGCCTCATGTTGTTGCCGTTCCGAAGGCAGCCCCAACATGTCTTGTAATGACTTATGAAGTGCACCATTGTCATGAGTCATCCATTTCAGTTATTTTGAATAACCATTTTTCTTTCGCTCACTTGTCCCTAAATATTGCCTTAATCATTTCTGGTTTAGCTGGATGTTCTAATTTTTACTTAGGCTGTCTTTTGCGGATTTCGACCTAACGAGCTCTTCTCTCATTTTTTAATTATTTTTCTATGCAAAGTATTTCTCCAACTTGTTTAAGTTGATGGGTTTTATGAACTCATTTCCTTCCATATCAAAAAATCGCACTACTCTATTTTTCATGATCTTTTTGACCAGATAAGGCCTTTTCCAATTGGGCTTGAACTTTCCCATTGGGTCCATTGATAATGGCCTTAACTGTTTCAACACCAAATCCACTTCTTTAATCTTGTTGGGCCTGATTTTTTTTATTGAAAGCCTGAGCTATTCTCTTTTGATATAGTTGCGTGTCATAAAGCGCTTTCATCATCTTCTCTTCTAACAGACCTAGCTGTTCAAATCTGCCTACAACCTATTATTTTTTGGGAAAGTCTACCTCTATCAGAACTCTCATTGAATGTACTTTAATCTTCATTGGTAGGACTGCTTCCATCTCATACACCAACGAGTAGGGTGTAGCTTTTGTTGTGGTTTTGATCGAAGTTCTATACCCTCATAATGCGAATGGAAACTTGTCTGCATAATCTTTACAAGTTTCTGTCATTTTAGCTATAATCTTTTATAGGATTTTATTGGCGGCCTCTAATACGCCATTGGCTTATGATCTGTATGGTGGGGACTTGTAGTGCCTAATCCTATACTTTTGCAACATAGCTTTAGTCATTCCTTAAAACTTTACCCCATTATCCATTACCACATGGTGTGACACCCATACCGACAAATGATATTTCGGGATATAAACTTAACCATCTGTCTGGCAATGAAATTACGAAAGGACTTAGCTTCCACCCATTTAGAAAAATAGTCTACGACCACTATAATGAACCGGTGCCCATTAGATGCTTATGGCCTGATTTCACCAATCATGTCCATTCCCTATGTTGAGAACGACCGTAGCTTGGATAGTCCATGTAGCTCTGTTGGTGGTAGGTGGTTCAAGTGTCCGTGGGCCTGACAATCATGACAACGTTTTACTAATTCCGTACAATCATCCTCTATGGTCAACCAGTAAAAACCTTCTCTCATGATGTTCTTTGATAAGTTAAGCCCACTCATCTATGGTCTGCATACCCCTGCATGTATTTCTTTTTATCACTTCTTAGCTTTCTTTTCCTTTAAGCACTTCAATTGCATTCCGTTGGGCTGCCATTTATATAGATCTCCCATTAGACTAAGGAATTGAGAATCTAATTTCTAGATAACCATCATGTCTTTCTTGCTTACTTCTTCCGAGAATTCCACAAGATCTAGGAAATTTTCAATGTCATAGTACCGTGGCTTTCCATCGCCTCCTTCAACATCCATGAATCTTCCTACTTCATAACTGGGCTTACTGACTATAGCTAATACTAAGGGCCCTATGGTTAGCTTTTTCAGATTCTCCCATTTTGATGCTAAAATGGCTAAAGCGTCTGCCATTTGGTTCTCTTCTCTCTATGGTTTCTGACTTGACCATCATGTCATCCACATATACTTTGTGAAGGCTTCGGGGTACCAAGGTGAGCCTGAACCAGTAGAGGTGAATGGAGTAGTGGTGCCCGGATTTGAGATCTTCCAGGACCTGTTGGGAGAGAAGCTGTTGGTTGAAGAGAAGAAGCAAGAGGGTGAGAAATGGGAGGAGGAACCCATGAAGCTGGAGACATTGACCCCCAATGAGAAGAAGGAACATGAGAAAAACATTGTTGTAGAGGAGGAAATATCCGTAGATGATGAGGATGTTTACCTCCCAGATTTATTTGAGTGTACTCCTTCTTTTGCTAGCAATAAAGACAGTATTTCTGCTTACTTGGCTGAGTCTTCTCTTTTCCCATTACATGACCTAAGCATATTTGATATCAACTCCACCAAGAGAAATAGAAATACCCTTGGGACACCTGAGGATCCTAAGGAAATTTTGATTGCAAGTGAGGTTACTACTGAGGAAATGGAGAAAATAGAAGAAGTATTGATCAGGTATGCTAGAGTTTTTGCTTGGTCCTATAAAGACATGCCCGGGGTAGATAGAAGCATTGCTCAACATTCTATTCTGACTTATCCGAACATGAGGCCGGTGAAACAGAAACTTCGACGAATGAGACCAGAATGGGCTGAAAAGGTTAGAGAAGAAGTCAAGAAACAAATTGACGTGGGTTTCCTGGAAGTGGTAAAATATCCTGAATGGTTAGCGAGCATTGTACCGGTACCGAAGAAAGATGGAAAGGTCAGAATGTGTGTGGACTACAGAGACCTCAATAAGGCTTGTCCGAAAGACGACTATCCCCTACCGCATATAGATGTATTGGTTGATAGTGCAGCTTTGTCGGCCATGTATTCATTTGTAGATGGGTTTTCTGGGTACAATCAAGTTCTCATGGCAGAGGAAGATAAGCACAAGACTGCCTTTGTCATCGAGTGGGGTACTTATTGTTACAAAGTGATGCCTTTTGGGCTCAAGAATGCATGAGCTACTTATCAGAGAATGGCTACTACCTTGTTCCATGACTTGATGCACAAAGAGATCGAAGTATATATGGACGACATGATGGTGAAATCGGAGACAAGGGACGGGCATATTGAGGCACTTGAGAAGTTCCTTCAGAGGGTTGACAAGTATAATTTGAGATTGAACCCCAAGAAATGTTTGTTTGGGGTAACGTCAGGGAAACTGCTGGGACATATAGTTGGAATGGGAGGAATAGAACTAGACTCTGAGAAGATCAAAGCGATCACCGAGATGCCAGCACCGAAGACAAAAAGAGAGGTCAGGGCATTCCTTGGGAAGATTCAGTATATCAGTCGGTTCATTGCCAAGTTGACTTCAGTGTGTGAGCCTATCTTTAAGCTGTTGAGAAAAGACTAGCCAGTAAAATGGAATGAACAGTGTCAGACAGCTTCGACAGAATCAGAGAGTATTTGGTAAAGCCACCTATTTTGAAACCTCCGAGACCGGGAAAGCCTTTGGTACTATTTGGCTATAGAGTCAGAAGCATTGGGAGCAATGATGGTACAGGCAAATGAGACAGGGGTAGAACATGCAGTTTACTATCTGAGTAAGAAGCTGCTTCCGTACGAAGCTCGCTATCAAGAAGTGGAGAAGATCTGTTTGGCAGTAGTGTGGGCTTCCAGAAAGTTGCGACATTACTTCCAGTCCTACAAGATCCAGGTAGTGGCAAAAGAGAACCCTTTGAAGTATCTGCATTCAGTGCCGTCGCTAGTGGGAAAGTTGGGCAGATGGTTAGTATTGTTGACAGAGTTCGACATTAAGTACCTCACCTACAAGGTAATCAAAGGGCAAGCAGTGGCGGAGTTCCTAGCACTACAGCCTATTGAGGGGGATCAATATAAGTTTGAGTTCCCAGATGAAGAAATCAGTGCTATAGCAGTTCAGGGATGGAAAGTGTATTTCGACGGAGCAGTTAATTACAAAGGAGCCGGAATTGGAGTTGTGATAGTGACCCCCGAGGGAGATACTTTACCCATGGCCAAGAGGTTAACATTTAGAGTAACAAACAACATGGCCGAATATGAAGCCAATGCTTTTGGGTTGACTGCATTGATAGCCTTGAAAGTCGAAAGTGTTGAGGTCTACGGAGATTCGATGCTGGTAATCCGTCAGTTGCAAGGAGAATGGGAATTGAAAGAAGAACGATTGAAGCCCTATCTTTTCCACCTCAGAGAGTTGGCCCAGGCCATCCCCAATTGTAAGTTTCAGCACTTGCCACGAGAAGAGAATCAGATGGCAGATGCACTGGCCACACTTGCAGCTACTTGGGAGAATCCAGAGAAGTTAGTGATGAGACCATTGGTATTGACTACAGCAAACAGGCCGATTTATGAGACAGAGAAAGTTCTGGAAGTGGAAATTGACGACGGTAAGCCTTGGTACCATGACATTCAGAGGTATCTAGAGCACGGGGAATTCCCAAAAGGGGCCGGCAGAAAATACAGATTGGCCATTCAGAAATTGGCCTCTCAGTATGTGATCTTGAAAGAAGAACTGTACAAAAGACAAGCAAACGGCATTCAGTTGAAATTTTTGGGAAAAGAAGAAGCTCAGAAAGTGATGGAAGAGGTACATGTCGGGGTATGTGGTCCGCACATGAATGGGTTGAACTTGTCCCGCAAGATAGTGAGATAGGGGTTTTATTGGTCGACTATGGAGACAGACTGCGCAAGGATGGTAAAGCACTGTCACGACTGTCAGATACATGGCAATCTGAGTCATCTGCCACACACAGAGTTGCACGGGCGGTTAGAGCCATGGCCATTCTCAGTATGGGGGATTGACATGATCAGGGAAATTCGACAGAATGCATCTAATGGGCATCGCTTCATAGTAGTAGCAGTGGATTACTTCTCAAAATGGGTAGAAGTTGAGTCGTTCCGGAACGTTACAGCAAAACAGATGGCCAAGTTCATAGCACGGAACCTCATTTGTCGTTATGGTATGCCGCACCACGTGGTCACGGAAAATGGGGTACAGTTTCAAGGAGAGACAAAGGCAATGTTACAAAGGTACGGGATAGGCCATCATAAGTCATCACCTTATAGGCCACAAGCGAATGGGGCAGTTGAGGCAGCCAACAAGACTATAAAGACAATTCTGGCTAAGATGATAGAGAACTGCAGGGATTGGGCTGAGAGACTACCGTATGCCTTGTGGGGGTACAGAACGTCAGTCAGAACAGCAACGGGTGCAACACCTTACTCTTTAGTGTACGGGATGGAAGCGGTACTACCGGTGGAAATGGAAATACAGTCTATGAGGGTATTAACAGAGACAGAGTTACCTGAGTCAGAATGGGCCGCACAGAGGTTTGATCAGTTAGCACTGTTGGACGAGAAAAGGATAAGAGCCTTACATCACATGCAGTTATATCAGAAGAGACTAGCCCGTGCCTTCAACAAGAAAGTACGTCCCACAAAGATCAGAAATGGTGATTTAGTACTTAAGCAGTCGAGGCCGTCGACGACAGATCCGAGAGGGAAATTCAGGCCAAACTGGGAAGGACCCTACATCGTTCAGAAAGTCATGGGAAATGGAGTAGTGAAGTTGTCGGACCTCGAGGGAAATGAATTCACAGAACCAATCAATGTTGACAGGTTGAAGCTGTACTTTGCTTGAGAAGACTTGATCGCCAGTGGAAGACCTAACCCAACGGAATAAGAAAACTCCTGCATACATGCATACACGTAACCTATATTGCATCTTTTTGTGTTTGTTTTGTTTTGTGTAAACAGGTGTTGAAGACGGAAAAGGGCGAGGCCCATATCGGCTGGGGAGCGAGCTCCACATCACATCATGTCAGCTTGGGGGCGAGGCCCATATCGGCTGAAATGGAAGGGTCCAGTCCGGTGCTACTATGATGGGGGCAGAGACTAGCTTCTGTTTTAGGATCTCAAAGGCTTTCTGGCATTCTTTGGTGAAGTTGAAAGGCACATCTTTCTCCAGAAGATTGCTAAGAGGTTTTGCAATTTTTGAGAAGTCTTTGATAAATCTCCTGTAAAAGCCAGCATGTCCGAAAAAATTCAGAATCCCTTTGAACATCACCAACTAACCGCACCACCGTTAAGGGTAAATATGTATCCTGAAGTAGATTTTCTATCATTTGGATCTCCTTCGAAGTCGGAGTCTGTATAACCCTTAACTTGTAGCTCATATTCTCCATATATTAGAAACTTATCCCTAGTACCCTTAAGATATTTCAGGATATGTTTCACGGCTGTCCAATGATCATTACCTGGATCACATTAATATCGGCTAGTCACACTGACTCCGAAACTGATGTCAGGTCTTGTACATAGCATAGCATACATTATGCTTCCAATATAAGAAGCATATGACAAGTTAGAAATTCTAACTCTCTATTCCTCAGTCTGAGGTGCCATTTTCTTTGAAAGATATATGTCGTATCGAAAAGGTATATTTTTTGCCTTGTAGTTGATAAAATCGTAACTTTCTAATATTTTACCTATGTACGTCGATTACGACAACCCTATAAGTTTCCTAATTCTATCCCGGTAGAGCCTTATACCTAGTTTATAGGAAGTTTCACCCATATCTTTCATGAAGAAGTTCTTGCAAAGGTAGGCTTTCACACTTTGCATTAATCCTATATCATTTCCAGTGATAAGGATATTATCTACATACAAGACTAAGAAAACTATCATGTTCCCACTTACTTTCTTATAAACACAAGGTTCTTCCTCGTTCTTGATGAATCCAGATAATCTAATTATCTCATCGAAACAATGATTCTAACTTTGGGATGTCTGTTTAAGTCCATAAATAGACCATTCGAGCTTACAAACCAAGTTTGAAGTCTCACTGGATACGAAACCCTCTAGTTGTTCTATATAGATATCCTCCTCAATAAATATAATTAGGAAAGCGATTTTCACATCCATCTGCCATATCTCATAGTCATGGTATGTAGCAATGGCTACAAGAATTCTAATGGATTTTAACATAGCTACTGGTGAAAAAGTTTACTCATGGTCAATCCTAGGACGTTGAGTGTAACCTTTTGCTACCGGTCGGGCCTTAAAGGTTTTCACCTTTCCATTGGGCCCTCGCTTCCTTTTGTAAACCCATTTACAACCAATAGGTTTAACTCCTTCAGGAAGTTCAACTAATTCCCAGACTTGATTGTCATGCATAGAATCCATCTTGGATTTCATGACTTCCTGCCATTTTCCTGAATCGATATCCAATATCGCTTCTTTATACGTCTTCAGATTTGTTTCCTCTAAGAGAAGAACATCAAGGCTCACACCAGATATTAAAAAAAATCTCTCACGAGGCATTGATATTCTATTCGACTTACATAGAACTTGTGTTATAGATCCTTCACCTAGTTGGATCTCTGGTTCTATCTCAGGTTCATTAATATTGGGATCAAACTCATCAAGTTCAATCTTTCTAGAATTCCCACTTTCTCTCAAAAATTCATTTTCAAGAAAAGTGGCAAAATGAACAACAAATACATTTCGTTGCTTAGAATCATAGAATTGATTTCCCATGGAATTATTAGGATATCCAACGAACCTACATTTATACACTATATGTGTTAGTTTATCCCGCTGCACAACTCTAACGTATACAGGATAACCCCTAATCTTTAAATACTTAATACTTGGATTTATATCGTACTATATCTTATAGAGGGTCATAGAAACAGATTTCTATGGAACCCTATTAAATATGTGGGTAGCAGTAAGTAAAGCGTAACCCCAAAGATAATAAGGAAAATATGTATAGCTCATCATTGATCGCACCATATCTAATAAAGTATGATTTCTACGCTTAGACACACCATTGTGTTGAGGTGTTCCTAGTGGGCTATATTGAGCAAGAATTCCATCTCCCTTAAATAATTCCTGAAATCTTCACTCATGTATTCAGCGTCTCGATCTGATCGAAGGCATTTGATGAATTTACTGGTTTTTTTTTATACTTCGTTTCAGAATATTTGGAACTTTTCAAATGTTTCCGACTTATGTCTCATCAAATAGACATATCCATATCTAGACTTATCATTCGTGAAAGTCATGAAGTATGTTGAACCATCATAAGCGGCATAATTTAATGGACCACACACATCACTGTGTATTAGCTCCAATAATTCTCCAGCACGGTATCCAACACCAAGAAAATTGGGCTTTTGTCATCTTCCATTGGATATATGACTCACAAATCGGATAAGGATATAAGGTAAGATTTTCAATCAAATCATCCTTTACCAATTTGGATAGACGTCTAACACTTACGTGGCCCGATCTCAAATGCCATAATTCAGTATTATTTAATTCAAATTTCCTATTTGTATTTTCCTCTACATTAAAGACATCATTATATACTTCCAAAACATAGTGACTGTTAGATAAAGGATATTTATATTTCAATAAATTATCTTTATCATATAAACATAAAGCTCTATCATTAATATTTATTTTATATCCCTCATTATCTAATATTGGCAGTGATATTGTTTGACTGACAAGTGAAGGTACATAATAAAATTCATGTAAATCTAATTTACATCCATTGGGAGATCTAAAATAACCATTCCTATGGATTTAACATCCAATGTCTCATCATTGCCAACTCTAAGCCGGATCTCCCCTTTATCCAGCATTCTTTTAACCCTCATGACCTGCATGGAGTTAAAATTATGAGTATGAATGCTAGTGTCTAACACTCATCAACTATTTGCATCTAAGGCTAATGAGATGTCAATAATAGGAAAAATACAAAGCGTACCTGAGGTTCCTGCTTTTCCTTTCAATTCCGGATTGTCATTCTTCCAGTGTTCAGACTTCTTACATTGTAGACATTGATCATGAGCTACTTGCTATTTTTTGCGCTTCTTGGAATTTTTTTTATATCTTTTTCTTCCCTATTTTTATTTTCTTTGACTTCCCATAAGTCTTTAAAGAGCCAGCTCCACCATGGAGGTACAAAGTGGGGTTGCCTTTCCTCATATCATGCTCCGCCGTGCGTAACATGTTATGAAGTTCTTCATAACTGGCTTGTATTTAGTACATACGGGAGTTTAATACAAAGCCAGCATGAGTTCCAGGCAAAGAAGACAGAATCAAACATGCAACATGTTGTGTGGTTAAGTCTTCCTCCTGATACCATTCTGTTGGGGAGTTGTGGAACCCTTAGGGTCAGATCGATGCCCCGCGCAGTGGAAGTAGGTCTAACCCAAGGATATCATGGATATGTGTATTTTAAAATATTTTAAAACACTTTAATGAAAAATAAATTCAGATACGAGTCATTAGGAAAAAATCAAGACCAAATCGGATTTCGGAAACTCCGGAACGGAGAAATTGAAGTTTTAATGTTCATCAGCCCTCGGAGTTGCGATGCGGAGCCTTGGGAGTCGAGACGCTCCAAAGTGTGAGAGAAACTATGAGAGCTGAACGTCTCGGCATCGCGACGCAGAAGAGTGGGAGTCGCGAAGCTCCTAGCTCAAATGCTCAGAGTCGCGACGCTGGAAGGTCAGTGTCGCGACGCTACCCTTGGCAGTGAGTAATTTTAACCTTCAAATCAATCCAAAACACTTCCAATTTTCTCCTATCATTTCAATACACCTCAAAACCAACCATAAAGTATGTTATACAACTAACATATATGCATTCTAAATACATATATGTATTTGTTTTATTCAAAACACAAACCAATTTAGAATCCAACTATGAAATGTCTCATGAACAATTCTAGTTCACCCAAATGTGGTTAATTGATTCTAAAATGGTAGCCATAGCTGTAAGCTTTAATCTAAAGTTCTAAACTCTTATTAATTATTTCATGTCCAACATGAACATATTTGACCTAAGTAACAAGCATATTGTGTTTATACTTCCAAAGCATCCTAACACAGTTTGTTAGCCTTATTTCAACTTTAAGCTATGTAATCATGCATCCAATA
>SKCR01042899.1:0-32204 GCA_019454045.1 Zanthoxylum bungeanum
AGGCTTTGTCGAAGCTAGGTGATGGTTGGGTGTCTTCCTTCACTCACTACCCTTCGGGGAAAAGCTGTGAAAGCACCTAGATAATCATTACTTGTAGCTCATTGTGACATACTAGTTTGGAGGACTCGTTGTTTATTCCTGACACCAAGCGATAAGAGCCTAATGGGCTTGGGTACTTAAGAGAGCCTCGCTCCACCCTCCCTCTGGGGAATCTACAACGGGAAATCCATTCGACAGTTAGTCACACACCGTAACTCGTTGACACGTACCATAGGGTATAAAAAAGGTGCGCTCACTTGGTCGCTTGAACCCTTGAGTGGGGAGTCCTATTTGTGGGCAAACCTTCATCAGCGAGGGCCTTTATCCGTGCCCCGTGAATCCACTTGTGAAACTTAGCCATAAAAGAACCTATAGTTATTTATTTTATAATTATGTGATGGACCGCCGTCATTTAGATCCAGTTGGACCTTTTTTCGAAAGATGTGAACTTGTTGGGCCATTTAAACTGGGACGAGTTCGTGTCCTTTGACAGTTGGGCCAAAAGCTTCTAAAATGCCGGTGAGCCATTCTGTGAATGGGCCTCTTATCATTCGAATTCATTTAGCCATATCATCGCAAAGTGTAAACCTGTTGGGCCTTTTCAACTGGGACAAGTTTTCACTGCGCGATGGTATGATTAAATATTTTAAAATGATAATGGGCCAAGTAGTTTAAAGTTTCTCTTTATAATTTTATCTATTACATGCATCACACATATATGCACTGACACATGGCCTTAAAAGAGGCAACATAGATTCTCGTTGGGTTAGAGAAGATGGCAGATTAGTCAAACGATCATCAGAAAATATGAGCGAATCCGTTAATGAGGGGTCTTGGATGGATCAAATTGAAGCAAATCTCGCCAAGATGACTAAACAAATGCAGACTCTGACTACTGCCATGACTAATATGGCTGTACCCCGGGCTGTGGGAGGATCTGAGAATGAGAGGCATGAAGGGACTCCAGGGGGTTTGAATGATGATGCTCCGGTGTTTGATGATGACTTGGCTGACTATGCCGCCGGGAGAATGGCTGGTACCCAGGTTGAAATGCAAAGGCTCCGTGATCAGATGGAGTCTGTCACCCGTAAGCATGAGGATTTGTTGGATTATGATTCAATGACCTTTGAGGAGCAGCTGCCGTCACAATTTAAAATGCCGGACATTGCTAAGTTTAATGTGAATAGGGACCCGAGGGTCCATTTGCGGCAGTATGTCTCAGTGATGAGTTCGGTTGGCCTATCTCAGTGCCAAGTTCATAAAATGTTCGGAATGTCACTCGAGGGTGCACCTGTGGTTTGGTATCATAGCCTTGAGAAGAAGGTTAAAGAAGATTGGAGGGAGTTGGCTGATGCCTTCTTGAAGCAGTATGTAACTGACTTAGATATCGACTTGTCACTCCGCGACTTGGAGAATACTAAGCAGATACCTGAAGAGAGCTTTAAGGAGTACATTGACCGTTGGAGAAGCCAGCTCTTAAAAATACAGACCAGGTCTTCCGAGAAGGACAAGATTAAGATGATCATCAAGGGGACTAAGCCCTCGATTTATGGTAAGCTCAGAAGGATGACATCGATGATTGCAGACTTCCGACAGTTGAGGGAAACCATAATGGATATTGAAGAATAGGAAGCTGAGAACGGAAAGTTCTATAGTTTGAGCAGGAGGACTATCAGAGGATCCTAAGGTGCTAAACTTGTTACTGCGGAGGTTGCGGCCATAAAGAACCGGCGTTTTTCTAACCTGGGCAGACCTTTGTCCAAGGTACTGGAGAAGTTACTGAGGCAAGTGCTGTTGAAACCCCTAGAACCTAAACCACTCCCAAATCATCCCATATCAGCCGCTTCTGCCATTTTCACCAACAGCCTGGCCATGACACCGATAACTGTGCCCGGCTTCGCCATGAAGTCCAAGATCTAATAAACTCCTGAAAGATCCCCGACCCTAAAAAAGAACAACCAAACACTCACCGCAACCCTCTACCCAATTATCACTTCGTTCCCCCACCTATCTATATGATCAACTCTGGCCTGCCAGAAGACCTTGTCCTCCGAACCTTTGACCAAACAGCCTTTTGCCTGCGTATCTGGGACAGTAATAGTGAAGATGAGGCGGAGCAAAAGAAGGATTTCTGGGAAGACTTCTCTAGTGGTGGCGAGGAAGAGGAAGTAAAAGGAATGACCTGGAGTGGGCGCTTTTACAGTGATACTGCTGAAAAGGGGAAGGAAGTGCTGATTGATGGCCGAGAAATGGCTGAGAATATCGAGCCTCTTGAAAGAGACGTAGTGCTGAGGCAACTGAAGAAAAACCGAGCACACTTGAGTATTTGGGAGTTGTTGTGTGCATCTGGAGAGCACAGACGGGCTATGGTAGAAGCCCTGAGCAAGATAGTGGTACCTGAGGATGCTAATCCAGCAATGTTTATGGGGTCAATGCAGAAAGAGACTCTGCAAATAACCTTCTCTGATGAAGAACTTCCGACCGAGGGAAGAAACCACAACAGGCCTTTGTTCATCCGAGCTGAGGTGAGAGGCAAGAAGACTTCTTGTGTGATGGTGGATGATGGCTCTTCCATCAATGTGTGCCCATTGAAAATTCTGGCAAGGCTGGGTATTAAGCCAACTGAGTTGAGTCCTTCTGACATGACCATCAAAGCCTATGATGATAGAAAGAGAGGAGTCGAAGGCACTTTTGCTGCAATGGTCAAGATTGGCCCAGTCGAGGATGAAGTTGAATTTACAGTGCTGGACATCCCAGCCACATTTGCCTTATTGTTAGGAAAGCCCTGGTTTCACAGGCTTGGAGGGCTTCCCTCTACTCTACATCAGATGATCAAATTCCCATATGACGGGAAAATTGTCACCATCTGAGCTGGGGTGGATAATATTGTAGCCACTTTGGAAATACAACCTTTCACGAGGTTCCAAGTGTCGGCAACCTTTGAGGAGTGGGTGGATCCCAAGGTGGCGAAGATTATGGAGAAGATGAAGTTTGAACCAAACAAAGGTTCAGCATTGCCAGATTTTAAAGGGCAGAATACTCGGAGGGGTTTAGGATATCTTTCTGATGAAGATAAACCCAAGGCCAAGAAGAAAGGGCTGAAGTTAATGGAGTGCTTTGTGAAAGCATCGGGGTATCAAGGAGAGCCCGAACCGGTGGAAGTCAACGGGATTGTGGTGCCCGAATTCGAAATATTCCAAGATATGCTGGTGAAAAGCCGCTGGCGGGAGAAGATGCGAAGAAAGAAGATGAGAAATGGGAAGAAGAGCTGATGAAGCTGGATAGCCTGACCCTGGAAGAACATAAGGAGCCTGAGAAAAACCCGGTTGCGGAAGATAAAGTGTCTGTAGATGATGAGGATATTTATCTTCCTGATTTATTTGAATGTAATCCCGCATTGATTATCAATAAAGACAATAATTTTGCTTATTTGCCCGAGTCCCTTCCTCTTAACTTGCATGACTTAAGCATATTTGATATCAACTCCATCAAAACGGATGCATTCAACCTTGGTACACCTGGAAGCCGTAAGGAAGTCTTAATTGCGAGTGACGTTACCGCCGAAGAGCGGAAGAACTTAGAAGAGATGTTGGTTAAATATGCCAAAGTGTTCGCTTGGTCTTACGAGGACATGCCAGGGGTAGATAGAAGCATTGCCCAACATGCGATACCAACTTATCCAAATATGAAGCCTGTGAAGCAAAAACTCCGAACGATGAGACCAGAATGGGCCGAGAAGGTCAGAGAGGAAGTTAAGAAACAAATAGATGTGAGATTCCTGGAAGTAGTGAAATACCCCGAGTGGTTGGCCAATATCGTGCATGTACCGAAGAAAGATGGCAAAGTCAGAATAGGCGTCGATTACAGAGATCTTAACAAGGTGTGCCCGAAGGATGATTTTCCTTTGCCACATATAGATGTACTTGTTGATAGTGCGGCTTTGTCTTCCATGTACTCATTTGCGGATGGGTTCTCAGGATACAATCAAGTACTCATGGTCGAAGAAGATAAGCACAAGACCGCCTTTGTTACAGAATGGGGTACTTACTGCTATAAGGTGATGCCATTTGGGCTTAAGAATGCTGGAGCCACTTATCAGCGGATGGCCACTACTTTGTTTCATGACTTAATGCACAAGGAGATTGAAGTATATGTAGATGACATGATGGTGAAGTCAGAAACAATAGACGGGCATTTAGAAGCGTTAGAAAAGTTCCTGGAATGAGTTGACAAGTACAACTTGTGGTTGAATCCTAAGAAGTTTGTATTCGGAGTAACAACAGGAAAGTTGCTTGGCCATACAGTAGGAATTGGCGGAATAGAAGTGGATCCTGAAAAGATCAAGGCTATTACAGAAATGCCGGCACCGAAGAGTGAGAAAGAAGTCAGAGCCTTCCTTGGGAAAATCCAGTATATCAGTCGGTTCATTGCAAAGTTGACGTCAGTGTGTGAGCCTATCTTCAAGCTGTTGAGGAAAGATCAGCCAGTAAAGTGGAATGAGCAGTGTCAGAAAGCATTTGACAGAATCAGAGAATACTTGGTGAAACCTCATGTTCTGAAACCTCCAAAGTAGGGTAGACCCTTGGTATTTTATCTGGCTATTGAACCCGAAGCATTGTGGGCGATAATGGTATAAGCTGATGAGACGGGAGTAGAGCATGCAGTCTACTACCTCAGTAAGAAGTTGCTTCTGTACGAAGCCCGTTATCAGGAAGTGGAGAAGATCAGTTTGGCAGTAGTGTGGGCATCCAGAAAATTACGCCATTACTTCCAATCCTACAAGATCCAAGTAGTTGCAAAGGAGAATCTTTTGAAATACTTTCATTCAGTACCTTCACTAGTTGGAAAGCTGGGCAGATGGTTAGTACTGCTGACAAATTTTGATATCGAGTACCTCACTTCCAAGGTAATCAAAGGACGATCCGTGGCAGAGTTCTTGGCATTACAACTTGTTGAAGAGGATCAGTACAAGTTTGAATTCCCTGACGAAGAAATCCAAGCTATAGCAGTTCAAGGTTGGAAGATGTATTTTGATGGAGCAGTGAACTGCAAAGGAGCCGGAATCGGTATTGTAATAGTAAACCCCGGGGGAGAGACTTTGCCTATAGCCAAGAGGTTGACGTTCAGGGTAACTAAAAATATGGCTGAGTATGAAGCATGTGCATTCGGCTTGACTGCATTAATAACCTTGAGAGCTACGAACGTGGAGGTTTACAGAGACTCAATGTTGGTGATCCGACAGATGGAAGAAGAATGAGAGTTAAAGGAAGAACGGTTGAAGCAGTACTTGTTCCATCTCAGGAGTCTAGCACAGACTATCCCTGACTTTAGATTTCAGTACCGCGGGAAGAGAATCAGATGGCAGATGCATTGGCGACATTAGCCACAACTTGGAAGAATCCGGAAAAATTGGTGAGGAGACCACTTGTGTTGACAACGGCCAGCAAGCCGATTTATGAGATAGAGAGGATCTTGGGAGTAGAGGTCGATGATGGAAAACCTTGTTATTATGACATTCAGAGGTATCTGGAACATGGAGAATTCCCAGAGGAAGCGAGCAAAAAGGACAAAATCGCCATTCCTAAGTTGACTTCTCAGTGTGTGAGTTTGAAAGAAGAACTCTATAAGAGACAAGTGAATGGTATTCAGCTGAAGTGTTTGAAGAGAGAAGAAGCGCATAAGGTCATGGAAGAAGTGCATGCAGGCGTATGTGGACCACATATGAACGGATTGAACTTATCCCGCAAGATTGTGAGGTAAGGCTTTTACTGGTCAACCATGGAAGCCGACTGCGCGAAGTTAGTAAAGCACTGTCATGATTGCCAAGCGCATGGGAATTTGAACCATTTGCCGCATACAAAGTTACATGGGTTGTCAGAGCCATGGCCTTTCTCATAATGGGGAATTGATATGATTGGATACATCTGACCGAATGCATCGAATGTACATCGCTTTATAGTAGTGGCAGTGGACTACTTCTCAAAATGGGTAGAAGCCGAGTCATTCTGTAATGTTACAGCAAGGCAGATGGCGAAGTTCATAGCTCGGAATATCATTTGTCGGTATGGTATGCCACATCACGTGGTAACGGACAATGGAGTCCAGTTCCAGGGAGAGACAAAGGCAATGCTACAGAAATACGGATTAGGTCATCACAAATCCTCACCTTACAGGCCGCAGGCCAATGGGACAGTCGAGGCAGCCAACAAGACGATAAAGACGATTTTGGTGAAGATGACAGAGAATTACAAAGACTGGGCCGATAAGCTATCGTATGCCATGTGGGGGTACATAACATCTATGAGAACGGAAACACGAGCCACACCTTACTCTTTGGTCTACGGAATGGAATCAGTACTGCCAGTGGAAGTTGAGATACAGTCCATGCGGGTATTAGCAGAAGCAGAATTGCCTGAATATGAGTGGACCTCGCAAAAGTTTGAACAGTTGGCGCTGATGGATGAGAAGAGAATGAAGTCCTTGCAGCACATGCAGATATATCAGAAGAGGTTGGCTCGAGCGTTCAATAAGAATGTGCTTCCTACCAAGATCAGGAAAGGTAATTTGGTGCTTAAGCAGTCGAAGCCATCGACAACCGACCCAAGAGGGAAGTTCAGACCAAATTAGGAAGGACCCTACATTGTTCAAAAGGTCATGGGAAATGGAGCAGTGAAACTGTCCGACTTGGATGGGAATGAGTTCACAGAGTCGATCAATGTTGACAGATTGAAGCTGTACTTTACCTGAGACTGGATAGTCACCAGTAGAAGACCTAACACCGACGGGATAAAAAATAAACTCAGGCATGCATGCATACACTTAACATATTTTGCACCCTTTTTGTGTTTGTTGTGTTTTGTGCTCACAAGTGTCGAAGACAGAAAAGAGAAAGCGGCAAAGACAAGCCAATCAGAAACTTCGAAAGCACTGTATTAGACTCTGGTAGTAATCTGAGGGTTGAGGCCCATATGATTCTGAGTTTCGGGTATGGATCTCAGGGGGCGAAGCCCATGTTGTCAGCAGCAGAGAGGAAGAATTCCTTGGAGTGAGTGAGTGAAAAAAAAAAAGAGGGAGAAAAATCTTTGGTAGTTAGAACATATGTCTGGTGATGACATTGTGTGCTGCAGGGAAAAGCCTTAGAAACGAGAAGTACGAGACGCGCTCTTATCCGGTATTCTGAATGGATTGATCTCAGCTAGACTCATAAAGCATTTGATAAAGGTATCCCAACAGTAGAAGCCTGAGCGGTTGATGAGATGACTAGTTGAAGAGTTGGTGGATTGGTGAATAACCGTTTGCCTGGATGTCCACCCTGATTTGCTTACGCTACGATACATGATATGGATGGAAATAAAGAAAGAAAAGTCTCTGTAATGAAAAGAAAAGAAATAGACCGCCTATAACCGATAAGCGTGAAGTTACCCATGGGCGAGTGTTAGGACCACCATGAGGAGAAATGCTACCTTAAAGGGTAGGTGTGTCAAGAAAAGAAAAAGAAAAAAGCAAAAAAAAAAAAAAAAGAATGAAAAGAATGAAAAGAAAGAGACAATGCAATAAAAGAAGACCATATCATGTTGAGTATGCTGAAGTAATCACAGAATGTGACCCAGACATCCAGGTTGGTTAGACCCACTGATCCGATTCTCCGAAGCGAAATCACCGAGTTGGCTAACTTAAGGAATAAGCTGCGAAAGAGCCATAACACACACACACATTATGAGTCTAGTTCAGATCACCCATTCAGAGGATTGGATTCAAGTATGTTGCGTACTTTGAAGATCCTTTGGTTTTGACGCGAAGCATTCGTTGAGGACAAAAATATGTTTAGCTACCAGGATTATCTCGAAGAGAGGCATTACAATATGTTGAAAGAGAGTATCAGCATCAGAAGCAGACTTGTCAGGCATGGCATTCTGGGGGCGAGGCCCACATTGTTTCAGATAATTTTCTGTCAGGTATGGCATTCTGGGGGCGAGGCCCGCATCATCATCAAAATAGTTCAGCCAGGTACGGCACTCCGGGTATGGAGATATCAGATCGGCCAGGTACGACACTCCGGCTATGGAGATATCAGATCAGCCAGGTACGGCACTCCGGGTATGGAGATATCAGATCGACCAGGTACGACACTCCGAATAAGAAGATATCAGATCAGCCAGGTACGGCACTCCAGGTATGGAGATATCAGAGCAGCCACGTACGGCACTACGGGTATGGAGATATCATTATGCGACACCCTAGGTACGAGGTTAGTATTCAGACCACAGCGACGCCCTAGGTACGGGGTTAGCACGCCAAGTACGGCACATGGACTATTCAGACATTTTGTGCCTCTCTAGGTACAGAGACGTCACTGCGACACCCTAGGTACGGGGTTAGTATTCAGACCACAGCGACGCCCTAGGTACGGGGTTAGCACGCCAGGTACGGCAAGTGGACTATTCAGACATTTTGTGGCTCTCTAGGTACGGAGACGTCACTGCGACGCCCTAGGTACGGGGTTAGCATTTAGACCACAGCGATGCCCTAGGTACGGGGTTAGCACGCCAGGTACGACATGTGGACTATTCAGACATTTTATGGCTCTCTAGGTACAGAGACGTCACTGCGACACCCTAGGTACGGGGTTAGAATTCAGGCCACAACGACGCCCTAGGTACGGGGTTAGCACGCCAGGTACGGCATGTGGACTATTTAGATATTTTGTGGCTCTCTAGGTACAGAGACGTCACTGCGACACCATAGGTACGAGGTTAGCATTCAGACCACAGTGACGCCTTAGGTACGGGGTTAGCACACCAGGTACGACATGTGGACTATTCAGACATTTTATGGCTCTCTAGGTACGGAGACGTCACTGCGACACCCTAGGTACGGGGTTAGCATTCAGACCACAGCGATGCCCTAGGTACGGGGTTAGCACGCCAAGTACGGCATGTGGACTATTCAAATATTTTGTGGCTCTCTAGGTACGGAGACGTCACTGCGACACCCTAGGTACGGGGTTAGCATTCAGACCACAGCGACGCCCTAGGTACGAGGTTAGCACGCCAGGTACGGCATGTGGACTATTCAGACATTTTGTGGCTCTCTAGGTACGGAGACGTCACTGCGACCCTAGGTACAGGGTTAACATTCAGACCACAGCGACGCCCTAGGTACGGGGGTTAGCACGCCAGGTACGACATATGGACTATTCAGACATTTGTGGCGCTCTAGGTACGGAGACGTCACTGCGACACCCTAGGAATGAGGTTAGCATCCAGAGAACCAACATCATCACTGCGGAACTCTAGGTACGGAGACATAACCGCGACGCCCCAGGTACGGGGTTTAGCATTATCAACTCAGCACAGCAAGCGGACTAGGTGACAGCTGGCCAGCCAGGTAAGTAAAAATACATTGCACGTACTTTGATAGGATTGTCATTGTCACACACTGCACAAGTCCCATCAAAGTGGGGGAGACTGTAGGCATTGCATTTTTTCATATCAGCCCGATGATGAGTCTCGTATGGAGACACTATCTCTTTAGTTTTGAAAGCCACAGGAAACGGACGTTGGAAGGGTAAAGTTGGAAATTGGAATTCTTGTTGGATTTAATCCAGTGTTTTAGCTTTGGATGCTTGTTGGATCTCTGTTTCAAAGATTATCCTCGGCCCAAAACCCCCATAGACCACTTACCAAACCCAAATCAAACCCAAAATACCCAAGCCTACCCATAAACCAAACCCACACGCCCATGGACCAAGGTTCACGCCCATACCCCTTTTAATTAGGTAAATACACATTAAACACATGCTTAAATCTAGACAAATCCCTTCCCAATTAAAAGAAATCAAATCAAATCCCCATCCCAATCATAGCCAATCACTATCCTAATTTGTAGAGATTCTATCCTTGTGTGACACGGATTAGGAGATGTTACCATCAATGAGAAATCATATTCCTTGTCGTACAAGGATAACCTCCACTCCTTTGCCTATCAAAAGAGGCCTTCACCACCCTTCATAACCCTAGCACAATATCTCTCAAATCACACCTAAGACAGTCCTCCAAGCCTTCTCTTGCACGTCCAAGAGACCACCGAACTCTCCTATTGCCGCAAGTCCTCAAAACCCTAAGCCATTACCGTGAACCACCCTCCACTCCCTCCATTCACGCCCACCACTCACTGCACTGTCCTTTGCCGCACCTAAAACCCTTTTCACAGTCCCTAATTCACGCCCAAATCAACCTTAAAACAGCCCCAAACACTGCCCCAAAGTGCCACAAAACAGCCACACACACAGCCCCTCAATTCACGCCCAAACCGAGCCTAAAACACTCACTGCACTGCACTAAACCTGCCGCACAAACAGCCTCTGACCTGATCAGTTTTGCTGCGATTTTAACCCATAAAATAGCCCCAAAACCACCCTAAAACTGCACTAAAAACTGCACAAAGTACCCCTTAAAGCCCTTAAAACCGCAAGCCAATTAGCCTTCAAAATCACCCAAAACAGTCCACTAAACGACCAAAACAGTGATCTGAAACGCAATGACCAAACAGCAACGAAACAGACCAAAAACAGCAGCCCAAGCACTAAAACAACGAGGAAAAATGTTGAGTAAACAAATCGGAAAAAGCAGCGGATCATTCACCCTTCCAACGGACGTGTAACGCCCTTTCTTGAGACGACAAAAGAGGTTAGACCTGAGGGCACCTTTTTACTTATCTTCTTTCGTTTTATTTTATTTATTTTAAAATTTTATTGCATGACAGTCATTTGAAGCATGATGTGATTGTTAGACGTGCGGGATATGTGTTCCCTTTTGTGGTATATCGGATGGAAACCCGGACGTAAATTCCGTAGCCGATTCCGAATGGACGGTAGTGCGGTCTGCACTCGGGATACAACGCCACATACCACTTAAGATATACATTTCTCGTCTCATCCAAATTTGTATTTGAGCATGTTATAGTTCATAGGTTGTTTATTTATTGTTTAAAGCATGATTTAGTTTAGTTCATTATTTAATTTTCAAAGCATGATTATGTTATTTAGGCATGTTGTTTCTTTATTCCTTATGCATGATGTTTTGTTTAGTTTATGTTCATGTTTAATTAGTTATTTGTTTATTTTGGTTTAATGGTTCAATATGATCATTGTGTTATACTGCGTGTTTGCCGTTTAAAGATTTACTTTCAAGCATGCAAACTTAGATTAGAAGTTAGTTAGGTGAAAGCATGTTAGATCTAAGTACCATTTGAGCATGATTATTGAGTAGACTCGATTGATTTATTGCACAAATTATATCACCACAAGTGACATAAGTAAGGGACAATTCCGAACCCAACGGTTTGAGGTCTTCCCTTGCGAGGGGTGAGTGCGGCCTTAAATCTTTGTCTCGGTTCACACCGGGTGGCGACTCCATGTTTTTTCGTACTCCCAACTAGGCTGCGAGCCTAGAACAACGTCGTCAAGTTCTGTGTCCTACAACTTCCATAATCCAAACCCAATATGGAGAAATGAAGAATTATTTATTAAGCTTCCTTTCAAGCTTAATGAGGATATTAACCCTACAAAGGCTACACATCTGGGGATGACTCCTTCGAACCTTGCTTTGGCCCAAAATAAATGCAACCAAATGCTACAGCAAGGATTGATTGAGCCCACAACTTCTGATTGGGCTTGCCAAGCCTTTGATGTGGAAAAGCGCTCAGAGAAGGCATGAGGAAAGAAACGTCTGGTGATAGACTACAAGCCTCTCAATGCTTTCTTAAAAGATGATAAGTTTCCATTGCCCAAGATCAACTCATTGTTTGTCCATATCCGAGAAGCCCACATCTTCTCAAAGATTGATCTCAAGGCAGGTTTTTGGCAATTGGGTATAAGCCCAGAAGAAAGGCCCAAAATAGCCTTTTGCATACCCAATGCTCACTACCAGTGGAAAGTTTTGCCTTTTGGCCTCAAGGTAGCGCCATCACTATTTCAGAAGACAATGACAAAGATCTTTCAGCCAATAATGCATCACACGCTGGTCTACATTGATGACTTGATTCTTTTCTCAAAAGATGCTGAGTCACACTATCTATTGGCATGTCATCTATGGCACATCAAATATCTTTTCCTAAAGAAGTCCATAACTTTACAGAAATGATCCCCACTATGGATCTCTTCTCGAATGACATCTGTAAAAAATCATGATCGATCCATGAAAAGCATCACCATTTTGAGCATATCCCAATGAAAGATCTTTTAGGATTATAATCTTGCCTCTTTACATCTTGTCACCATGAAAGACGTTGTTCTTACTATCCAAGCTTGGATTATAGAGGAGTTCCTTCTTGAAAAAGCAGTCAAGGGTTACAGTCTCTATAAAAAGAAGTTAACTACAGAGGGTGAGATTCATGAATTATATCAGATCATGGAGAACATTCCTGAAAAGTTTAATCTTAGCAACAAAAAGATTAAAGTTGCAGTTCAGGAGAAATTCTCAAGATGGCCAGTCCCAACAAGAGCCGTCATTGATCCAACTTTCACAAACAGTATTAAAGATCAATTATAAGAAAGTTTGTTTGATCATCCTAATTCAACACTGCCCAATGGGATTGCTGAAGAAATCCTAGGCACTTCGTCATCATGTTTTTGAAAATGGTGTTCTATTCTCAGAAGTATTTGGGATGGAAAGTCTGACGGAATGACTCAGTATAATGATGCTATTATCCATTGTGGTTTTGAAACATTTCATTCCACAATATTCGTCAAGAGTCAAAGTTTCTTCCAGAACTATGATTGGGATTTAAGAGACATGTATGAACATGGTTTCCTCAATGGTTTGTTCTGGGGAAAAATCATATTCAGACCGACTGTCTGGGTATTGGTGTAGAAAGTCTCAGATTACTTCCTCCTAATGTTTGAAATGAGATAAGGAGATGGTACGAGCGACATGTAAGTGTCAATATTTGGATTGACTCTATCTCTCCATAATAGACACAATATTATCTAAACGTTTACCCTACGATGCATCTGATCCGAATTATCCCTTTGTCCTATCTCTCTTCATGGAATCTTGCTTATTGGCCATCAAGACCAAAGCCTAGAAAATATTTTGGCTATGGCAACCTATTTCCAGAAGCCCTGTCATCAAGACACACCCACAGGATCAGAGCTTTTTTAACAGATAATGTCCGCAGAAGCCTGTAATGCAACACCAATGATAAAGCTTGGCGACGATTCACCACCAGAGAGGAATCATCCAGATGTATCATACAAGGATACAACAAGGTCAATTTTCCCTATAGCATATCTACTAGAATCATCAATGGTGACATTCTTATGACCAGCAAGGCTAAGACTCAGTTGGAAGAATGCCAGTATGAAGATGATCCTCTAGAAGATCTCCGGCCTCATGATTATTTTCCGTAATCATGCTTGTTTGTCTGTTTTCAATAATTCATGCTTTAGACGGCATGATTAGTGTGTTTTATCTTTATGTCTTTATCATGCTTTAGCATCTTTGCTTTAGTATCTTTTCTTTTTCTTTTGCTTTTGTAAAAGTAGATTCCTTTACTTTAGCTTTTGCTTTAGTTAAAGGAGTGGTCTTTATTTGATCTTTTCCCTTTGGTGCGGGGTCATGTCCCACCAAAGATGCTTTGTGTTTCCTCTCCTCCATCTATATAAGGAGTGAGGTTTTTAATTTGTAATAAGGTTTGGAAATCAATAAAAATCCTAGTTTGATTTACCTATCATGTTTTGCTAAGTAACTCTTAGGTTCTCTCTCAAAGCACGAGGGAGTCTTCCCTCAACTATTGTTACTTATCCATGAGTTTTCAGTTCACCTCTATCTATCTCTATGAGTATGCTCTTCACTCGCCACACCTGTGGATCTTGTGAATCAGAAAATAGTTGGAAACACACCCTCGATCCTTGTTTTAGGCGGTCTCCTCTATGAGTCATGTTCACCTGAAGTGTGGGCGCCGAGGCCAGGAGTGCCGTTTATGCCCTTTAATGTGGTGGAAATGACGTATCAGAGAGAAACCCGAGGTTTTGGTATCATCCTGTGTAACTCGTAGGGCACACTGATTCAGCTTGGAGGATTTGACATATTCTTTAGCAGTTGGACGATGTGTAGAGATAAGAGTACGAATACTCCTTGTAACAGTACTGGGTCTTTTATATAGATTGTAAGGGTTTAACAGAAGTGAAGGGTTCTTAGATACTTGAACACCTTCTGGAACATGTGAATATTCCACAAGATTTTCAATTTTAGAGGCTATTCTTTTAGAACAAGAACGGAGTAAGGAAGGATTAGAAGATATTCTACTAACTCACTAGCAGAAGTAGAAGAAGAAGAAGAAGACTCTACAGTAGACATAGTTATAAGATTGACTGACTCTCAAAGTGTTTAGACAATATGTTTGAAGACGGTTCCCTCTTACTCACACAGAGAAGAGAACTCCACCACAATCACTACTATAAATATGGGTCATTTTTCATTATTTCAACACACCAATTTCTTAACTCTCTCAATTCCTACAATTCTCTTATTCTCAATTCTCTCATTTATAATCATAAATTAGTTATTATCATTCTCAATTTTCTTATTCTTCTTACTCATTTCTTAAACAAAAAATGGCAAGCTCATCTGATAACATAATGTCAAATATGTCAATCCAAGAGAGCGGCCCTAGTGTCGGTTCACAATCACGGAGAAGAAAAGTTAAGTTTCGTTCCTCGAATGTTTTCAAAATTCATTTTCATTTAGACGATACCGATGAAGGTTCAAGAATAGTTTGCAACCATTGTGGGGTTTCCTATAAAGTTTCTGGTGGATAAGGAAATATGATCAAACACATGGAAATACATCATGCGGTTGAACTTGGACTTGATACGACGCAAACTCAAATGGCCAGGTATGCATTATCTAGTAGAGGTACGAGTGCTGTAGATTTATTTAAATATTATGATGCAAAAAATAGAGAAGAATTTGCGAAATTAACTTATATGACACATCTTTTTAAGCTTTGGTAAAAAACTTCATTTTACTAATTACGTGCATAATGCTTTAAATCCTGCTACATGTAGAATGACTTGAAACACAACAATACATCATATTCTTAAATTATACAAAGATGATAAAATTATTTTAAATGAAAATATCACACTTTTTAGGGGAGAATGAGCCAAGTTTTGTAAAATAAATGGTATTAAACCGATTAAATTTTCAAGAGATGTTCCAACACGTTGGAATTCAACTTATTTTCTTTTAAGTCAAGCATTACAATACAAAGATAGATTATGTAGTTTTTTTCCTCAACATGTTCAAAATATCACACTTTTTCCTATTCAATGGGATATTTGTGAAAAAATATTAGAAATTTTAAAAGTTTTTAATGATGCTACTTTAATTTTTAGCGGAGTTTATTACCTACATCACTTTTATTTCTTCTTGAAATTTTGAATATTGTTGGTACTCTCGATGAACATCTTGAAAGTAACGATCCTAATGATGATTGTTTTGTTAGAAGCCATTACTGTTATGAAGGTAAAATGGTTGAATTATTTTAGAGAAAATCATTTACATTATCTTATTGCTGCTGTTTTTATCCTAAATTTAAATTAGAAAGTTTGAATAGTGCTTTACAAGCTTACTATGGTTATTTAGGAATATTAGATTATATTGATATTACAAGAATAATAGTGAGATTAAGAAATGATTAATTGAGTTATTTAATGATTATATTGTAAGATAATAACTTAGGAACATTAGGTGAATCTAGTAGTAGTGAACAGTAATTCAAACAAGACTTAGCGCATGAGATCATTGGTTACTGCAACGAAATAAAAAACTAGGGATACGACAACTAATATAACCACGAATTAGATAATTATTTATCTACAAATTTCAAGTTTCCTACTGAAAGTTTAGTTAGTAAAAAATTTAAAATTCTTGAATGGTGGAACCGACATCAAATATATATCATATTTTATCAATTATTGCTAAAGAGATATTTGTTAGTGTCCTACACATGCCCCAGGTCTCTAAAGAATGATTTTTGTGTGAATAAATCAAGATAAGTTGCGGAAGACTTACATTGATCGGTTTAGCGATTTCAAAAATTCCTTTGATGTATGTTGAAGTTCCAAGCTTTGTAAAGTGTTCCAACATTTGGGTGAGTGTAGGCATTGCATTTTTTGCATACCGGCCCAATGATGAGTCTCGTAAGGAGGCCCCGCTTTTTAGTCGTGGAGGTCGCGAAAAGCGGTCGTCGGAGATAAAAAGTCAAGAATTGACACATTTTGGATTTAATTCGCTGGGTTCGCTCGGAGTTCGCTTGTTGAATACCCGTTTCAAAACACATCTGTCTCCCTTCAACTTCATGCAAAAATAAAAATCATCAACCAATTAAATTAATTTGAATTAAATTAAAACATAAAAAATACAAACCAATTAAATAACATTTTAATAAAAATAAACAACCAATAAAACAAAACCCACTAATTCAACAACACCAACAAATAATAAAATAATCAAACAAACTACAAATCCCTTCATCAATTCCTCCTTCACGTAAACAACCAATTTCCCCCACATGCATTCACACACAACACACGGCAATCCCTCACATGCCTCACCCTCCATTTTTCAAACAATAACCCCACACCATTTAATTCACACGCCCACTTCACAAACATAATTAATAAATCACAAAGAAATTCAACAAACAAATAAATAATTCAACCAAACATTAAAACATAAAAGACATAAACAAACAACAAATAACAAAGAAACAAAAAACCTTAAATAGCCTACCCATTAAATAAACCTAAACCCTCCAACCCCCACCAAACAACAAACCCATAATTTAATAATTCCCTCACCCCTCAACCATTATAAAAACATAACCACTGAACCCTGGCACTTTTAGCTAAGAATGCACACGTGAACACACCCACTCTCACTTCAAAAACAACAAAAAACCATAACAACACAAAACCCTAGCCATCCACGTGAAACCCTTGCCCCCTTGGACTCTCGGCCACATGGACCCTGCTCGCCACTCTCAAACAAAATGAAACCCTAGTGACTATCTCATTTCATGCACTGCAGCTCACACAACCAACCATAGCCCTATCTCAGAACAAGCCCTCATTCTCGCCACAAGCCCCACATCTCAGCAGCCCCTTCACTCACACGTAGCAACATCATTCACTGCCCCTCTCCATTCAGCCACGGCAAAAGCCCCCTGCATGTCTCTCATTCACGGCACCAAAGGAGAGAAGATACACGCACAAGGAGCTCACTGAACTTCATGCACAAGAGGATACACGCACCAAAGGAGGATAGTCTTCAACACAGTAGCCCCCATCACGCCTAACTCACTGCATCCAGCCCCATTTCACGCCATAACTACCAGCAAATCCCTACAAGTCCCCAACAGCAGCCCTTCACCGAGAAAGCTCCTCTCCTCTTACGCCACTGCCCTTGCCTCCCACTCTCCTCTGACCAGTACACGGCACATCATCATTCAATAACCCTCTACTTCCCTTCAAACTCACGCACGCAACAGTCCTTCACAGCAGCTCGTTCACGGCACAGCAACACCTTCAAACTGCCTTGAACTGCACTCCAAAACACAGCAAAATAAGCACCTGAAACACGCCATTTCACCCCCTGCACACTGCCGTGAAACTACCCTTTAATTGCACCCAAAACAGCAGCGAAACGGAGTGTAGACGGCAAACGAAACAGCGAAACAGCGAAGGAAATGTCAAAACAATGAACCGGCGCAATTGCGGTATCTTAAGATATTCCGACGGCCGTATAACGCGTCTCCAAACAACGACAAAAAGGTTAGACCTGAGGGCACCTATTATTGATTTTTCTCATGAAATAATGATTTAGAAAATTTATTTTGTGGTATTTTGGCATCAGTAGTTAGTATAACACGTTATTACATGTATTTGCATGAAATAATGACTTAGGAAATATTTTTAGCATGAATATTTATTTTTGTATGTTGTTTGAAATTTATCCACATAAAATAATGTCTTAGAATATGTGTTTTATAATGTCTAGCATGAATAATTAATTAGATATGTTATTTAATTTGGGTTATATAAATTAATAACGTAGTAAAGCATGTAATTATTTTTCTGTCTCATGAATATATTAGTTAGATATGTGATGTAATGTTTTGGTGAATGGAATGTGTGTTCCTTTTTTGTGGTATATTGGATGGAAACCCGGACATAAATTCCATAGCCGAATCCGAATGGACGGTAATATGGTTTGCACTCGGGATACAATGCCCCGTACCACTTAATAGGCTCACCTGTTTCATTTCACTCAAATTTGTATTCGAAGCATGATTACGTTGTTGTAATGTTATTTTATTTTAAGCATGACGTAATTAATTATTTTTGTGTTAAGAATTTAAATCGTGGTGTGTTTAGATTACTATTCATGTAGTATGTTTGATGAATGATATTGCATGTCTTGTAGACTAGGTTAATATTGCACAAATCCAATTATTACAAATGACATAAGTAAGGGACCATTCCGAACCCAACGGTTTGAGGTCTTCCCTTGCGAGGGGTGAGTGCGGCCTTAAATCATTTTCCCGGTTCACACCGGGTGGCGACTCCATTATTCTCCGGTTTAGTCCCCCGTGGGCTACTCCGTACTCTCAACCGGGCCGCGAGCCCGGAACAGCATGCGTCGCCCAGTTTCTGTGTCCTACAGTCTGGCGACTCCACTGGGGATAGAGAATCGGCCTCGAAACATGTCTTGTAATGGTTGGATTTGTGTTTTAATTAACCATGTTTACTGTAAGTTTAAATAATTTAATCAAAGGCATTGTTAGGGCTAGGTGATGTTTGGTGTCTTCCTTCACTCACTACCTTTTTACCAGGAAAAGCTGTGAAGGCACCTAGATAATCATTTTCCTAGGGGATGGTTGGTGTCTTCCTTCACTCACTACCTTTTTATAAGGAAAAGCTGCGAAGGCATCTAGATAATCATCTCATGTGATAGACTAATTTGGAGGACTCGTTGTTTATTCCTGTCACCAAGCGATAAGAGCCTAAGGGGCTTGGGTATCCACAGTGAGCCTCGCTCCGCCCTCCCTCTGGGGAATCTACAACTGGAAGTCCATTTGACAGTTAGTCACATACCTTAACTTGTTGACATATAAGGTGCACTCACTTGGTCGTTTGAACCCTTGAATGGGGAGTCCTAGTTGTGGGTAATCCTTTGTCAATAAGGGCCTTTGTTTACATTCCTAGAACTTACACATGAACCTTAGTTTTGTGACCAGTAAAAATTACTTATTTATGCTTGTGTTTTGGACCATTATCATTTGGATTCAGTTGGACTTTTTTTCAATAAATGTGAACTTGTTGGGCCATTTAAACAGGGACAAGTTCATGTCCTTTGACAATTAGGACAAAAGCTTCTAAAATGCTAATGGGCTATTTTGTGTTTAGACCTCTTATTATTTGAAGTCATTTAGTTATATTATCGCAAAGTATAAACTTGTTGGGCCTTTTCAACTGGGACAAGTTTGCACTGCGCAATAGTGTGATTAGATACTTTAAAATGATAACGGGCCAATTAGTGTAAATTCTTTTACGAGCTTATTATTTCATGCATTAATACTCACCTCACGCATATCATGAATACATGCATCATGCTAACCCTTGTGTTTCAAAAAGCCATCAAAGATTCCCGTTGGGTTAGCGAAGAAAGAAAACTTGGCAAGAGGCCAAAAGCAAAAATGAGTGGATCAGTTAATGAAGAATCTCGCCTAGATCAATTGGAAGCCAAAGTAACCAAAATCACTGAGCAATTGCAAGTTTTGACCAATATTGTGGTCAGTTTGACTGTATCCCATGCGGCCAATAACAGAAAGTTGTGTAACCAAAATGAAAAAATCATTGGGAGACATTCAAAGACCAAGCCCACTCCCTCTGCGGTTACCCCTGTCAGAAATAGACAATTCTCCAATCTTGGTAAACCTTTGTCAGAGGTATTTAAAGAGCTGAAAAGGCAAGGACTCCTATATCCCTTAGAGCCTAAACCACTTCCAAGCCCTGTGCCACGCTACCTCAACCTAAACCTTTACTGTTACTTCCATCAGCAAAGAGGTCATGAAACTAACGACTGCACCCGCCTTAGGCACGAAATCCAAGACCTCATAGACTCCCACAAAATACCTGACCCTGAAAAAGAACAACCTGACATACACAGAAAACCTCCACCCACACATATGATCAACTCTAGCCTACCCGATAACCCTATCTTCCAAACCAACAACCACCGAACTTCTCACACGGGGATACAGGACAACAGTGACAAAAATGAAATAAAACAGATGGGGGATTTCTGGGAAAACTTCTCGGACAGTGATGAAGAAGAAGTGGCAAAAAGTGAAAATAAATGGAAAAAGAAAAGAACTACTGCAGTTGGAGAATCTGATGTTTGAAGAGAGCAAAAAGATGGGTGAAGATAAAACTGCAAACCATGAAGATGTTTGTTTCCCAAATCTTATTCAGTTATGATCCAGTATTTATGAAGATATTAATCCTGTTTGTTTGTTCAACCTTTTTGCTTAATGATAATAAAAAGTTCATTTCGCTTACTTGTCTGAGTCTCTCTACCTGTAACATGAGTATATTTGACAAAAGTATTCAATCTTGGTATAATGATACTCAACGATGCTTAGAACATGGAGAATCTTCGGAAGAAGCAAGTAGAAAAGAAAAGATAGCCATTCAGAAATGGGGAAATAGAGCAACAAGGTTGTCAGACTTGGAAGAGAATAAGTTCACTAAGCCGATCAATGTTGACAGATTGAAGCTGTATTTTGAGAGACAGAAAGTTGGATAGTCACCCATAGAAGACCTAACCCGATGGGAAAAGGAACTCATGCATGCATGCATACACGTAACCCATTTTTGCATTCCTTGTTTGTGTTTTGTTTCAGATTCACAGGTTTAGAAGAAGGAAGAAGAAAGCAACGAGAATAAGATAATCAGGAATCTTGAAAGCACTGTATTGGGTTCAAGTAGTAATCCTTGGGTCAAGACCCGCATTGGTATCAGAATTGAGAAGGAATCTGAGGGTTGAGGCCCATTTAAGTTCGAGTTTAAGGAATGGATCCTGGGGGCGAAGCCCACATTTTCAGCATTAAAAAGGAAGAATTCTTGAGCGTGAAAAAAAAAATGAAAAAAGAAAAGAAAAAAAAGAGAAAAAAAAAAAGAGAGAGAGAAATCTTTGATAGTTAGATATATGTCCGGTGACGACATGGTGTGCTGAAAGGAGAAGCCTTAGAAGCAATAAGTGCGAGAAGTGTTATTCGCCGATATTCTGAATAGATTGATCTTGATTGGACTCGTGAGCACTTGAATACGGGATCTCAACAGTGGAAGCCTGAGTGGCTAATGAGATGACTAGTCGAAGAGATGGTGGATCGGTGAATGACCGTTTGCTTGGATGTCCACTCTGGTTTACGAACGCTACGATATATGATATGGTCAGAAATAAAAGAAAAAGTCTCTGAAAAGAAAGAAAGAAAAAGAAAAATAGACCGCCTATAACCGATAAGCGTGAAGCTACCCATGGGCGAGTATTAGGACCACCATGAGGAGAAATGCTACCTTAAAGGGTAGGCGTGTCAAAAAAAAAAAAAAAAAAGAGAGAAAAGAAAAAAGAAAAAAAAAATTGAAAAGAAAGAGACAAGAGCAAAATGCAAGAGACCATATCATGTTGAGTATGCCGAAGTAATCACGGGATGTGATCAAGACATCCGGGTTGGTTAGACCCACTGGTCCGATTCTCCGAAGCGAAATCATCGAGTTGACTAACTTAAGGAACAAGCTGTGAAAGAGCTTTGGCGCACACACAGTAGGAGTCTAGTTCAGATCACCTATTCAGACGATCAGAGTTGAGCATATCAAGTACTTTGAAGATTCTCTGGCTTTGACGCAAAACATTCATTGAGGACGAAAATATATCTAGCTATCAAAGATTATCTCGAGAGGAAATGCAATATGCTGAAAGGAATCATTAGCATCAGTATCAGTTCTGCCGGGTATGGCATTCTGGGGGCGAGGCCCACATTAGTTCAGTATCAGCTTTGCCGGGTATGGCATTCTGGGGGCGAGGCCCACATTAGTTCAGTATCAGCTTTGCCAGGCATGGCATTCTGGGGGCGAGGCCCACATTAGTTCAGTATCATCTTTGCCGAGTATGGCATTCTAGGGGCGAGGCCCACATTGGTTCAGTATCAGTTCTGTCGGGTATGGCATTATGGGGGCGAGGCCCATATGACATCAAATCAAGCTCAGACATTCGTGGCTCTCTAAGTACGGAGATGTAACTGCGACACCCTAGGTACGGGGTTAGCACGCCAGGTATGGCACATGGATTCTGTGGACTACCGTAGATTATCATGAAGTGTTGTGGACTACCGTAGATTAACATGAAGTGTTGTGGACTACCGTGGACTACCGTAGATTGTCATGAAGTGTTGTGGACTACCGTGGACTACTGTAGATTATCATGAAGTGTTGTGTACTACCGTGGACTACCGTAGATTGTCATGAAATGTTGTGGACTACCGTAGATTATCATGAAGTGTTGTGGACTACCGTGGATTACCGTAGACTATCGTGAAGTGTTGTGGATCACCGTGGATTATGTGGACTATGTGGACTATCGTGGATTACCATGGATTATGAAGATTATGAGGATTATGTGGACTACCGTGGACTACTGTGGACTACCGTGGACTATGAAGATTATGAGGATTATGTGGACTACCGTGGACTACTGTGGACTACCGTGGACTATGAAGATTATGAGGATTATGTGGACTACCGTGGATTATGTGGACTACCGTGGACTATGGAGATTATGAGGATTGTGTGGACTACCGTGGATTATGTGGACTACCGTGGACTACCGATGAGTATTGTGGATTATCGTGGACTACCGTGGACTATTGTGAAGAATTGTGGACTACTGCGACGCCTTAGGTACGGGGTTTAGCACCATCAAACCAACCCAGCAGGCAGACCAGGTGGCAGCTGGCGAGCCAGGTAAGTAAAAATGCATTGCACGAACTTTGATAGGATTGTCACTGTCACACACTGAACAAATCCCATCAAAGTGGGGGCGACTGTAGGCATTGCATTTTTTGCATACCGGCCCAATGATGAGTCTCGTAAGGAGGCACCGCCTTTTTAGTCGTGGAGGTCGCGGAAAGCGGTCGTCGGAGATAAAAAGTCAAGAATTGACACATTTTGGATTTAATTCGCTGGGTTCGCTCGGAGTTCGCTTGTTGAATACCCGTTTCAAACAACACATCTGTCCCCTTCAACTTCCATGCAAAAATAAAAATCATCAACCAATTAAATTAATTTGAATTAAATTAAAACATAAAAAATACAAACCAATTAAATAACAATTTTAATAAAAATAAACAACCAATAAAACAAAACCCACTAATTCAACAACACCAACAAATAAAATAATCAAACAAACTACAAATCCCTTCATCAATTCCTCCTTCACGTAAACAACCAATTTCCCCCACATGCATTCACACACAACACACGGCAATCCCTCACATGCCTCACCCTCCATTTTTCAAACAATAACCCCACACCATTTAATTCACACGCCCACTTCACAAACATAATTAATAAATCACAAAGAAATTCAACAAACAAATAAATAATTCAACCAAACATTAAAACATAAAAGACATAAACCAAACAACAAATAACAAAGAAACAAAAAACCTTAAATAGCCTACCCATTAAATAAACCTAAACCCTCCAACCCCCACCAAACAACAAACCCATAATTTAATGATTCCCTCACCCCTCAACCATTATAAAAACATAACCACTGAACCCTGGCACTTTTAGCTAAGAATGCACACGTGAACACACCCACTCTCACTTCAAAAACAACAAAAAACCATAACAACACAAAACCCTAGCCATCCACGTGAAACCCTTGCCCCCTTGGACTCTCGGCCACATGGACCCTGCTCGCCACTCTCAAACAAAATGAAACCCTAGTGACTATCTCATTCCATGCACTGCAGCTCACACAACCAACCATAGCCCTATCTCAGAACAAGCCCTCATTCTCGCCACAAGCCCCACATCTCAGCAGCCCCTTCACTCACACGTAGCAACATCATTCACTGCCCATCTCCATTCAGCCACGGCAAAAGCCCCCTGCATGTCTCTCATTCACGGCACCAAAGGAGGAGAATACACGCACAAGGAGCTCACTGAACTTCATGCACAAGAGGATACACCACACCAAAGGAGGATAGTCTTCAACACAGTAGCCCCCATCACGCCTAACTCACTGCATCCAGCCCCATTTCACGCCATAACTACCAGCAAATCCCTACAAGTCCCCAACAGCAGCCCCTTCACCGAGAAAGCTCCTCTCCTCTTACGCCACTGCCCTTGCCTCCCACTCTCCTCTGACCAGTACACGGCACATTATCATTCAATAACCCTCTACTTCCCTTCAAACTCACGCACGCAACAGTCCTTCACAGCAGCTCGTTCACGGCACAGCAAAACCTTCAAACTGCCTTGAACTGCACTCCAAAACACAACAAAATAAGCACCTGAAACATGCCATTTCACCCCCTGCACACTGCCGTGAAACTACCCTTTAATTGCACCCAAAACAGCAGCGAAACGGAGTGTAGACGGCGAACGAAACAGTGAAACAGCGAAGGAAATGTCAAAACAATGAACCGGCGCAATTGCGGTATCTTAAGATATTCCGACGGCCGTATAACGCGTCTCCAAACAACGACAAAAAAGGTTAGACCTGAGGGCACCTATTATTGATTTTTCTCACATGAAATAATGATTTAGAAAATTTATTTTGTGGTATTTTGGCATCAGTAGTTAGTATAACACGTTATTACATGTATTTGCATGAAATAATGACTTAGGAAATTTTTTAGCATGAATATTTATTTTTGTATGTTGTTTGAAATTTATCCACATAAAATAATGTCTTAGAATATGTGTTTTTAATGTCTAGCATGAATAATTAATTAGATATGTTATTTAATTTGGGTTATATAAATTAATAACGTAGTAAAGCATGTAATTATTTTTCTGTCTCATGAATATTATTAGTTAGATATGTGATGTAATGTTTTGGTGAATGGAATGTGTGTTCCTTTTTTGTGGTATATTGGATGGAAACCCGGACATAAATTCCATAGCCGAATCTGAATGGACGGTAATATGGTTTGCACTCGGGATACAATGCCCCGTACCACTTAATAGGCTCACCTGTTTCATTTCACTCAAATTTGTATTCGAAGCATGATTACGTTGTTGTAATGTTATTTTATTTTAAGCATGACGTAATTAATTATTTTTGTGTTAAGAATTTAAATCGTGGTGTGTTTAGATTACTATTCATGTAGTATGTTTGATGAATGATATTGCATGTCTTGTAGACTAGGTTAATATTGCACAAATCCAATTATTACAAATGACATAAGTAAGGGACCATTCTGAACCCAACGGTTTGAGGTCTTCCCTTGCGAGGGGTGAGTGCGGCCTTAAATCATTTTCCCGGTTCACACCGGGTGGCGACTCCATTATTCTCCGGTTTAGTCCCCCGTGGGCTACTCCGTACTCTCAACCGGGCCGCGAGCCCGGAACAGCATGCGTCGCCCAGTTTCTGTGTCCTACAGTGAGTTTCCTTATCACCTTGTTTAACTCCTTAAGTGCTCGCTTTGATGAATTCTTACAACAAAAAATTCAAGAACAAGAGAGAGCTTGTTCGGCCAAATGGAGGGAGGAGGAAGAGTGAGTTTTTTTTTGATATTTTGTTTTTCTAAAAAACTAATACAAAAGTAAGTGTTGTGTTTTCCAAAAAACAACTTAAGTGTGTTGGAAAGAAAAATGCATTAAATGCATCCAACTACTTCCATAAACTAATGACTAGTGATGTAAGTTAGTGGGTCCCACCACTTTAAATTTAAAATTCAAGTTGGCTTACCCAATATATTTTAGGCTTAGGTTCGTTTAATCCGATTAAACAAATTTTCCGTCGCGACATAATTAAATCCAATTTAATTAAATAATAACGCCTCGTAAAATTATTACGAAAGTCGCTAACAAATTAATTCCAAATTAATTCGTTCGCTCAAATTAAAATCCAATTTTAATTCCGTATTTAAATCCGATTTCAATTAATATATCCAATATATTATTTTAGCCAAAATAAATAAATTAAATAGAAAAATCTAATTTAACTATTAAATTTATTTTATCGATTAATTCTAAATTAATCGCGTTCTCTCTTCTATGCGTATTTAATCACAAATAAATTCTTACTTTAATTAATCCCAGATTAATTCTATTCGAGTCAAATGTCATCGGTGAATCTTTGGGAAGCGACCCAATAGATCCCTGGATATGTTGGCAATAAATACGGTTGTCAGACTATCCGACACGTGCGTACCGCGTACCACATTCTCACCGATTTACAAGACATGGTTGGCTTCTAGCAAAGCATCGTGCCTACCCAATTCTCCAGAAATGTTCAACGAAGAATATATAACATGTATCAGGCATAGTAATACAATGTATTGCGTAATACGATCCAGTATCAGATGTCACATGTTAGGACTAGGGCTGGAATTGTGTCTACCTCGTACGAAACATATATCGAATCACTAGCAACTAGTCTCTGTAATCGGATAATCATGACCTAGTCATACTATCCCGATAGCTATAGCATTTAAGAGTGCTAGTTCTGTATCATGCGTGATCATCATCTCCATATGACTGAAGTGATACTTCCATCTTGACATCACATCCAATACACTACGATTCTCAATAAACCCAGAAGAGGCGTACACAGAACCTGTTAAAGCTCCGAAAGACCAAAACCAAAGTATACTGATTATCGCAAGTATTAGCGATGCAAGTCTCAGGTTCAAACCACATACACCTACCCTGATTCGGATTCTTATAGACACATAGTCATACTACTAATGGGACTCCGATGGGTCTATCTAGAGCGAAGCTGTTCCCGGTCCAACGGCTAACAGAACCTCCTATCACACTTGCATAAGTATCCAATACTTAAATATATGAGAACTATGTCGTTAAGCTTTAATAACGTGCACAAGTGTAATTATGGATGCCGGTTTTCGCCCGAGGTCCACAATTGAGATTCTGGATTTTTGGGGCACTAGCGAACCTACAAAACAAGTGTAGTATGAGTGGGAATTACTGCCCACCTGTTGGGGTTTCTCTAAGTCCCGACGATCGATTAAAGCAATGAAATATACATGTGAATACATGAAGAAGTTGCGGAATACTTACATCGATCGGTTGAGGCGATGCGTCGAAGTCATGACCAAGTCATACTTCCCCGATGGCTATAGCACTTAGAGTACCAGTTCTGTATCTCTGCGTGATCATCATCTCCATATGACTGAAGTGATACTTCCATCTTGACATCACACAGAATACACTACGATTCTCAGTAAACCCAGAAGAGGCGTACACAGAACCTGTTAAAGCTCCGGACGACCAAAACCAAAGTATATTGATTGTCGCAAGTATTAGCGATGCAAGTATTAGGTTAAGACCACATACACGTACCCTGATTCAGATTCCCATAGACACATAGTCATACTACCAATGGGACTTCGAGGGGTCTATCCAGAGCGAAGCTGTTCCCGGTCAAACGGCTAACAGAATCTCATATCACACTTGCATAAGTATCCAATACTTAAATATATTATAACTATGATCTTAAGCTTCCATAACACGCACAAGTGTAATACTTGTCTATTTCGCATTATCGATGTCCAGTTTCGATAATACTACAACTAGGGATATTAATGGTTAAACCGTTCATGGATTAATATTGTCTCATATCTTATTAATCCGGAACTAATCATAAGGACTTTTATCATTTATACATATCCAAGTAATCCAATTACTAAAATGATAAAATAGTAATTTCCTTTGTCACATAGTTAATTTGTACAAAAACATCATGTCTTTTACAAATAGTGATGCTATGGGTCATAATTGTCCAACAATCTCCCACTTGGCTCATAGCCAATCACTCAAGTATCTAACACATAGACTATGTACATATCGCTCAAAATTTTGCTGAGAAATAGCTTTCATCAATGGATCTGCAATGTTGTCATCTGAAGCGAACTTTTCGATCTTCACATCACCACGATGTATGATCTCACGAATCAGATGAAACCGTCGAAGTACATACTTGGATTATTGATGAGATCGTGGTTCCTTAGCCTGTGTTGTAGCCCAGCTCAGGTGCTAACAGAACTACTCCTAATCCAATTAGGAATTTATAGATCCAAAATGCTTCTTTTGCTGCCTCAGCCGCATCAATATTTCCCGCTTTTATTGTTGAATCGGTAACAATATCTTGCTTGGAAGATTTCCAGCTCACTGTTCTGTTATTCAAAAAAAATATGTACCTTTTTTGTGACTTACAGTCATCTTTATCGGTTTGGAAACTTGCATTGGTGAACCCAGTCACCTCAAGTTCTCCATCTCCATAGATTAAGAAAGCATCATTAGTTCTTCTAAGATACTTAAGGATGTTCTTAACATCAATCCAGTGACCATCACCTGGATCGGCCTGATAGTGACTGCAGATGCTCAAAGCATATGAGACACCAGGTCGCGTACATGTCATGGCATACATGATCAATCCGACCGCATAAGCGAACGAGATCTGATTCATTAAATCTCAGTAGAGTCCAACAACCTTTAGATCTATCCCAGTAGATTTTTATTCCTATAATATAAGTTGCTTCTCCCATGTCTTTCATGTAGAATTTTAATGAAAGCCAAGCTTTCACCGATTAGAGCATGGGAATGTCATTGCCTAAAAGCAATACATCATCAACATATATGTCAACGAATGTCAGTGCGCTCCCACTAACCTTCTTATATACACAAGAATCATCTTTGTTTTGAATGAAACCATATTCTTTTATGATCTCAACAAAATGTTGGTTCCAAGAAAGTGATGTTTGCTTCAATCCATAAATGGATCGATTTAACTTGCAAACCTTGTTTGCATATTTTGGCACGACAAAACCGTCAGGCTGTTGCATATAAACATCCTCCAAAAGGTTTTCGTTAAGGAAAACGATTTTGACGTCCATCTGTCATTTTAATAATCGAAATATACAACAGTAGCAAGCATTATCCGAATGGATTTAATCATTGCAACAGGTGAAAAAGTTTCATTGTAATCGACAAAATGTCGTTGACGATACCCTTTCGCTACAATCCTAGCTTTGGACGTTTGTATGTTTTCATCCATGTATGTCTTCACCATGAAGACCCATTTACTACCAATAAGCACAATGCCTTCTGGTACATCAACCAGTGTCCAAACTTGGTTGGTATACATGAAATCTATTTCGGACTTCATGGCATCTTGCCATAAAGCGGAGTTGATACCTTGTATCGTTTCCTCATAAGTAGACGGTTCATCTTCCTCAATAAGATTAATATCTACATGAGGTGAGATCAGAAACTCATACCTCTAAGGTTGTTTTATAACTCTCTCCAACCTACATGGTTCTTGTGTATTAGAAGATTGTGGAACAATCTCATCCCTGATGAACTGTTCGTTTTCCTTGAGGGGGTCGGTTCCAAGAAAAGTATTACTTCGATTTTCATCGAGTTCTAATTTCCTCTCACTTACCACTACATCTAGGAATTCCTTTTCGAGGAAAACCGCATGGAGAGCAACAAATACCTTGTTCTATTGTGGGTTGTAGAAGTAATATCCTTTGGTTTCCCTAGGATAACCTAGAAATAGGCACTTATCCGATTTGGGTTCTAGTTTGGTACCATCCAAACGTTTAACATATGCCCAGCATCCCCAAATCTTCAGAAATGTGAAACTCGATTTCTTTCCTGTCCATATTTCATATGGAGTCTGTCCAACAGACTTTGACGAAACCTTATTCAAATTAGGTATTGCACTGTTCAATGCGTATCCCCATAAGGAAATTGGTAGCTCAGTGCGACTCATCATTGACCTTACGATGTCCAACAAAGTTAGATTTCTCCATTCGGACACACGATTCAATTGAGGTGTTCCGGGAGGAGTCCACTGCGAAAGAATACCATATTCTTTTAAGTAATCGAGAAACTCATTGCTCGAGTATTCTCCACCACGGTCCGACCGTAATATTTTAATACTTTTGTCGGTCTGTTTTTCTACTTCGTGTCGAAACTCTTTGAATTTCTCAAAAGTTTCCGACTTGTGTTTCATAAGATACACATAACCATAACGCGATGCATCATCCATAAAGGTTATGAAGTATTCAAATCCACCTCTAGCCTGGCTAGACATGGGCCCATATGCGTCACTATGAATGAAGGCTAACAGTTCGGTGGCACGTACACCTTTACCGCTAAAATTTGTTTAAGGCATTTTTCCTAACAAGCAAGATTCGCAGCCATCATATGAATTAGGATCAAATCCGTCCAAGTATCCATTCTTCGAAAGAGTGGATATACGAGTCTTGTTAATGTGTCCCAGACGACAATGCCACAGATAAGTTTCATCTGTGTTACTCAATTTGAGTCTTTTGTTTGTCATGTTATATGTTTGAGATTCATTTATATTCAAAATATAAAGATCATTATTAACATCTGTTGTACATATTAAAAGATCATATTTATATACAAAACACCAAGTGTTCCGAAATACAAAGGTATACCCGCATCGGGTTAAACTAGATACAGAGATGATATTCCTAGTCAAATTAGGTACAAAATAACAGTCACTTAAGTTAAGTACATGCCCCGAGGGCAGATTCAAAATGTATGTGCCAACGGCCAAAACGGTGACTCTTGTCCCATTTTCGACTCGGAGGTCGATCTCTCCTGAAGCCAGTCTCCTGCTAATATGCAGATCATGCACATCAGTACATATGTGAGTACCACATCCAGAATCAAAAATCCAATTTTTTAAAACTAGTAGTGGACATGTTTATTTCAATAACAAACATACATGAAGCCATAGCCTTGCCTGTTGGTTTTATTCTAGGTCCCAAGATCATAACAAGCATGAAAAACATGTGTGAACACATCAAATGAGGTAACGGAATACTCACATTGATCGGTTGAAACGATACGGCAACAAACAAAATGATTTTGGTCTTCATTTCCACGCCCACTGCAGTGTAATCCACTGCCTTGAAAAATCAGATTTTGAGCTGAGATTTGGAGCTTCAATCTTCGTTAACGATTCCCGGCTCGTGGGTGGGTTTCCCTAACACCTTCGTATGTCTCCTATGAGTGTGCTAGCACTTGGATCTTGCCACAAAACCTCAAAATTGCTCCATCATTCACGTTATTATTGGACCGTGAACAGCCCCTTGGGCGTGAGCTTTTAAAGAGAAAATGGGAGAGAAAAAGTTGTCTAGGGTTTTCTAAAATCCATCTAATGAATAATAATAAAAATTACCAAGTGTAGAGAGAGATTTTCTTTTATATTTTAGGTAAAACCATTTCACCTTTTACCCTAAACTAGGTAGGTGTGGGTAAATGGTTTTCCAAAAGTAAAACAAGGTAGTTGGGTGGTAGGTACACCAACCACTCATGGGCCCCACATATTTGAATTCAAAATTCAAATATCTCTACGAACATTTGTCGCGGCTCGGTTTCGTTTAATCCGATTAAACGAACTTCCGTCGTTAAATAATTAAATCTAATTTAATTAAATATCGATGCGACGCAAATATATTTGGAACGTCGTTCACGAATTAATTCTAAATTAATTCATTCGTTCGCGTTAAAGTCCAACTTTAATTTCGTAATGAAATCCAATTCATATTAATATATCCGATATATTAATTTTAGCCCATTCGAATAAATTAAATAGAAAAATCAAATTTAGCTATTAAATTTATTTTTACCGATTAATTCCAAATTAATCGCGTTCTCTCTCTCTTTAGACGATAATTTATCCCAGATAAAATATCTCCGTATTATTCCCAGATTAATTTTCTCTCATCAAAATAATCTCAGATTAATTAAAGTGCGAGTCATACGTCATCGGTGTTCATTGGGAAGCGACCCATGAGAT
>SKCR01042900.1:0-32203 GCA_019454045.1 Zanthoxylum bungeanum
TAGTTGAAGTATATACTTGGATCATTGATGAGACCATTAATTCTTTAGCCTGTGTTGTAGCCTAGCTCAGCTGCTAACAAAAATACACCTAATCTAATTAGGATTATTATAGATGCAAATCGCTTCTATTGCTGCCTCAGCTGAAGCAATATTCCACTTTTGTTTTTTATTCGACAATAGTATCTTGCTTGGAAGATTTCCAGCTCATTGTTCCCGTTATTCAAACTATATAGTACCCTTATTACGACTTATAGTCGTTTTTATCGGTTTGGAAACTTGTAACAGTGAACCCAGTCACTTCAAGTTCTCATTCTCCATAGTTTAAGAAAACATTATTAGTTCATCTAAGATACTTAAGGATGTTCTTAACATCAATCCAGTGACTATCACTTGGATTGGCCTGATTGTGACTCCATATGCTCAAAGCATATGAGACACCAGGTCGCGTACATATATTTCAATGTACGAGTTCTCGGAGAGTGCTGACAACTTTTAGATCTATCCTAATAGATCCGTATTCCAAGAATAAAGGTTGTCTCTCCCAAGTTTCTATAGAGAATTTTTCATGAAAGCCAAGCTTTCACCAATTGTATTATGGGAAAGTCATTACCAACAAATTATTTATCATCATTATTTAGGATAATCACTGTCAGTGCGCTCCCACTAACCTCCTTATATACACAAGAATCATTTTCGTTTTGAATTAAATCATATACCATTATGATTACATCAAAATGATGGTTCCAAGAACACAATGCTTGCTTCAATCCATAAATGGATCGATTTAACTTGCAAACCTTGTTTGCTCATTTTGGTATGACAAAACCATTAGGATGTTTATAAACATCCTCCAAAAGGTTTCCGTTTAAGGAAAGCGACTTTGACGACCATATGCCATATTTCATAAATGAAATATGCAGCATTAGCAAGCTGTGGGATACAGAAACTGGGTGACGCATGCTGTTCTGGGCTCGCGGCCCGGTTGGGAGTACGGAGTAGCCCGTAGGGGACTAAACCGGAGAATAATGGAGTCGCCACCTGGTGTGAACCGGGACAAAGATTTAAGGCCGCACTCACCCCTCGCAAGGGAAGACCTCAAACCGTTGGGTTCGGAATGGTCCCTTACTTATGCCACTTGTAATAAAATGATTTGTGCAATAATCTTACCAAGCCTAAGCAACATATTTCCAAGGATAATTTATTCCTAAATTTGCATGCATAGGTACAAAGCTCATATCAAAGTTTACATATAACATTTTCATATTTGCATACAACCTATTTGCATATAATCTATGTCCGAATTCATGCATAAAGATAAATTGACATACGGAAAGCATACAATTTCACATTGGTAGACACGGAAGTGCAAACAAATAACATTCTTACAAGCATGCATATTAAGGAAAGACAATTAAGCGCATAATGGAAATAGATAACTAAAGAGGTAATACAAATGCATAAGGTAAAAAGAGACAACTATACGCTAAAATGGACATGTCGTGATGTGATGCAGAAAAGATATCTAGAATTGACACACACGTGCGTGGCCTTTTTCCAAGTGGTACGTGGAATTGTATCCCGAGTACAGATCATACTACCGTCCATTCAGAATCGGCTATGAAATTTATGTCCAGGTTTCCATCCTATATACCACGAGAAATAATGCCCAAATGTTATCATGACATGGGTACACAAATGATAATAGATCGAGCCAAGACGAGGATAGAAGATGCAATCAATAGATGAAAGACGCGGCAAATATCATGGTAAAGGTAACCTTTTAGGCTTTTCTTCCCCCAAATGGAGAACCTTTTAGTCCAACACAATAAGCCCATGAACTTTTCATTACAATACGTAAAAAGATGAAGACAACAATATTGGACTTCGTATACCCGATTGAACACATCTTACATTTAACCGAATATACATCAACCGGCGCGGCAAAGCATCGTGGTAAAGGATTTTAACCCCTCAGAATAGGGGACCTTTAATCCAACTTACTAAGCCCATGCGCTCGATCACATCATGCATATAAAAAATAAAGACAACAATATCGGACTTCGTATACCCGATTGAAAACATCTTACATTCAACCGAATATACATCAACCGGCGCGGCAAAGCATCGTGGTAAAGGGTTTTAACCCTTCAAAATAGGGGACCTTTAATCCAACATACTAAAACCATGCGCTCGATCACATAATGCATATAAAAAATAAAAACAATAATATCGGACTTCGTATACCCGATTGAACATATCTTACATTCAACCGAATATACATCAACCGACGCGACAAAGCATTGTGGTAAAGTATTTTAACCTCTTAAAATAGGGGACCTTTAATCCAACTTACTAAGCCCATGCGCTCGATCTCTTCATTACATAAACAAATAACATGCGAAAATCAAGTAGCGAATAATAAACAAATCAAAACAACATAAAACGAAATATGCGCCGTTTACTTAAGTGGTACATGGAGTTGTATCCCGAATACAGATCATACTACCGTCCATTCAGAATCGGGTATGAAATTTATGTCCGGGTTCCATCCTATATACCACGAGAGGCGACACATTTTTCATTTTATTCAAGGGCCACAACATACATCATTTCACAATACATGCAATTTTTTTATCTATTCAAATGCCACAACATGCATCACTCCATAATAATCATGCAAACGAGACTCAATAAATAATAAAAATACGAATAAAAATGAATGTGAAAAGCACCCTCAGGTCTAACCTTTTATGTCGACTCTCGGACTCGCGTTTCACGGCCGTCGGAAGGGCTATCACTCCGCAACTCTTCCGGTTCACTGGATTAACGTCTTAGCTCGCTGTTTTGCTGTGTTCCTCACTGTTTTCACTCCATTTTGCTGCTGTTTTCTCTGTATTTTCTGGTCACTGTTTCAGGTGTATTTAGGGACTGTTTTGTGCGGTTTTAATGGGTATAGGGCTGCTGTTTGTTCGGTTGTTCAAAGGTTTTAAAGTGCAGTTTTTGTTCACTGTTTTATGTGGTTTAAGCTACTGTTTCGGGGTGTTTTGGAGGGCTTTTCGGGGCAGTTTTCAGTTATGTTAACAGGGCAATTCCTGGACTATTTATACATGAAATGGAAGGGCTGCTAAGTGGCTTAGGTTGCTGGTTAGTTTTGCCAAAGAGGGAATGGCTTTGTGGGTTATTTTGACTTTTGCGTGAGGACGTGGCTTGTGTTTGAAGGTTGAGAAGCTGCGTGAGGGCCTGTGGATTTAAGGTAGCGTGAGGCTTTGGTGGCTGTTTGAGTGCAAGTTTTGTGGACAGTTTTTGGGCGTGGCTGATCTTTGCTAGTGGAGGATAGTGGGTGTCTTTTGGCTTATTATTGTTTGTCTTCAGCGTGAAGTTTTTGTGGGGTCTAAGGGCTTGATTTTGGTCGGTTTGGCTGGTGAAGGAGGGGTCCTGGTTGCTCTGTTTTATGATTTGATGAGGGCGATGTCAGTGTGGAGTAGTAGGATGTGTGGCTTGTCGTGAAGGGTGCGTTAGTCCTGAGTGATGATGGGTTGAGGCTGCTCACGTGAGGGCCGTGTGTCTTTGAGGGTTTTTTTTATTTGGTTGTTTACGTGAAGGGTTGGTGATGAGAGAGTGTTTAGGGTTTGAATATTGTGAGTGTATTACCGTGTGAGAGAGAGATGGATGGCTTTGGTTTTGGCTTGCTTTTATAGACAAAAGGAATAGGTGAGTCCTTGCTTGACAAGGAATTGATCTTCTCATTAAAGGGAGATATGATTTGGTTTCAAGTAAGGTAAATACAAGATTGAGGGGGTACAAATTTAGGCTTGATTAGGAAGTTAGTATATTTAGTTTGTGTTGATTAGGCATACAATATTTTAAGTTAGGAATAATATATTTTTAATTAGGAATAATATTTGATTGATTGATTTTAACTTGGTATGATTATATTTCATGTTTTTTTATATTTGGTATATTACTTAATTAATATTTAATTTAATTTGGTATATGTTTTAATATTTTATTTAGTTTGGTATATTATTTAATTAATATTTAATTCAATTGGGTTGTATTTTGAGGGCCTTGGGCGTGTGGGCCAAATGTGGTGGGCTATGTGTTGTGTTGGTTTGGTGAGTGGGTTTGGGCCAAGGTTAAATGGTTCTGGGTTTTTTTGGGCCAAATGTGCTTTAAAACGGAGGTCCAACGAGCGAGCTTGGAGCTAAACATGCGGATAAAATTTAACGAAATGTCGATTCCCTTCTGACAACTGTTTCCGCAACTTCCTCGACTAAAAAGGTAGTGCCTCCAAATGAGACTCATCATAGGGACTCACATGCAAAAATACAATGCCTACAGTCGCCCCCACTTTAATGGGACTTGTGCAGTGTGTGACTTTGAACAATCCTATCAAAGTTATGCAATGCATTTCTACTTACCTGGCTCGCAAACTGTTGCTTAACTTGCTTGTTATCCTGAGATGCTTTGACCTTTGGGATTTATTCCCGAACTGCGTTGAGAGAGAGCTTTCTTCTCCTAGGCTTTATTCCCGAGCTATTTTGCAAGTGGGCTTTATTCCTCTAGGCTTTGTTCCCGAACTGTGTAGAGATATGGCTTTATTCCCCTGGGCCTTATTCCCGAGCTGTGTTAAGATAGAGGTTTATTCCCATGGGCCTTGTTCCCGAACTGTGTTAAGATAGAGCTTTATTCCCCTGGGCCTTGTTCCCGAACTGCTTTGAAAGTGGGCTTTATTCCCTTGGGCCTTGTTCCCAAACTATGTTAAGATAGAGCTTTATTCCCCTGGGCTGTATTCCCGAACTGTGTTAAGATAGGGCTTTATTGCCCTGGGCCTTGTTCCCGAACTGCTTTGAAAGTGGGCTTTATTCCCTTGGGCCTTGTTCCCGAACTATGTTAAGATAGAGCTTTATTCCCCTGGGCCTTATTCCCGAACTGTGTTAAGATAGAGCTTTATTCCCCTAGGCCTTGTTCCCGAACTACTTTGAAAGTGGGCTTTATTCCCATAGGCTTTGTTCCCGAGCTATGTTAAGATATAGCTTTATTCCTCTGGGCTGTATTCCCGAACTGTGTCAAGATAGGGCTTTATTCCCCTGGCTGTGCTAAGGTAGGACTTTATTCCACTGGGCCTTGCTCCCGAACTGTGTTGAATGTGAGCTTTATTCCCGAACTGTACTGAGAGAGAGCTTTATTTTCCTGGGATGTATTCCCGAACTATATCCAGATAAGGCTATATTCCCCTAGGCTTTGTTCCCGAACTATGTTAAGGTAGGGCTTTGTTCCCGAATTGTGCTGAGAGAAGGCTTTATTCTCCTGGGCTGTATTCCCGAACTGTGCTAAGAGAGGGCTTTATTCCTCTGGGCTGTATTCCCGAATTGTGCTGAATGTGGGCTTTATCCTCGAACTGTACTGAATGTGGGCTTTATCCCCGATCTGAGTTGACTGTGGGCTTTGTTCCTGAATTGTACTGAATGTGGGCTTTGTTCCTGAATTATACTGAATGTGGGCTTTATCCCCGATCTGAGCTGACTGTGGGCTTTGTTCCTGAATTGCACTGAATGTGGGCTTTGTTCCTGAATTATACTAAATGTGGGCTTTATCCCCGATCTGAGCTGACTGTGGGCTTTGTTCCTGAATTGCACTGAATGTGGCCTTTTTTTCTGAATTATACTGAATGTGGGCTTTATCCCCGATCTGAGCTGACTGTGGGCTTTTTTCCTGAATCGATACTGATATGGGCCTCAACCCTAGGACTCGTCCCCAAGCTACTGATAATGACGTGGGCCTCGCCCCCAGATTACCATACCCGGTAAGAATGATACTGATAATGACGTGGGCCTCGCCCCCAGATTGCCATAACCGGCAAGACTGATACTGAAACTAATGTGGGCCTCGCCCCCAGAGTGCCATACCCAAAACTCAAACTCAAATGGGCCTCAACCCTGGGATTATTACCCGAACCCGATATTGTGATTTTTACAATTTATGATTAACTTGTTCTTTGCCGCTTTCTTTTTTATTCTTCAAAACCTGTGAACACAAAACAAAACAAAACAAACATAAAAGGATGCAAAATGTGTTATGTGTATGCATGCATGAATGTTCCTATCCCGTCGGGTTAGGTCTTCTGCCAATTCTCTTGGTGACTGCTCAGTCTTCTTTTCCTCAGGCAAGCCACTGCTTCAATCTGTCTACGTTGATCGGCTTGGTGAACTAATTCCCTTCCAAGTCTGATATTCTCACTGCCCTCATTTCCCAATTTCTGAATGGCTATCTTATCTTTTTTGCTTGCTTATTCCGAGGATTCCCTGTGTTCTAAACATCACTGAATTTCATAGTACCAAGGTTGAATGCTTTTCTCAAATATACTCATATTGCAGAAGAGATTCAGCGAAATGAACGTCTTTATTATCATTTAAGAAAATGGTTCGAACATGTAGACTAAATCAATGTCTATATTAAAAAATGCAGGATCAAATAAAGTAGGAGGAATAACTTCATCATTCGCAACATTGCCTTCTTCCTCGGCCTATGGTTCTTCACTGTTATCCCTTATCTCAATTCAAGAAGCCTGGGTGGTTGAGTGGCTTTATGGTTGAGGGTTCATGTGTGTGTTGGGTTGTTCTTTTTTTGGATTGGGTATTTTATGGGAGTCAATGAGGTTTTGGACCTCATGCCTAAGGCGGGTACAGTTGTCGGTGTCATGGCCTTTTTCTTGATGGAAGTGACAATACTGGTTTAGGTTGAGGTATGGTGGCACAGGGTTCGGAAATGGCCTAGGTTCCAAAGGTTTTAGAAGTCCTTGCATTTTCAGCTTTTCAAATACATTTGACAAAGGTCTACCAAGATTGGAGAATCACCTGTTCTTGACGGTAGCGACCTCGGCAGTAGCGGGCTTGGTCTCAGAAGGCCCCCAAAAGTTCTTCTATTCTGGCCATAAAACTTTCTATTTTCAGCCTCTTCTTCCTCAATATCCATGACAGTTTCCCTCAACTGTCGAAAATCAGAAATCATCGAAGTCATCCTCCTCAGCTTACCATAAATAGAGGGCTTGGTGCCCTTCATGATCATTTTAATTTGGTCTTTCTCTGAAGGCCGAGTCTGTATTTTCAAAAGCTGGCTTCTCCAGCGATCCACATACTCTTTGAAACTATCGTCTGGCTTCTGCTTAGTGTTCTCCAAATCTCGGAGTGACAAGTCAATTTCTAAGTCTGTAACATACTGCTTCAGAAAAGCATCAGCTAGTTCCCTCCAATCTTCCTTAACCTTCTTCTCAAGGCTATGATACCAAACCACAGGTGCCCCATCGAGTGACATCCCAAACATCTTTTGGACTTGGCGCTGTGATAGGCCTACTAAACTCATGACTGAGACATATTGCTGCAGATGGACTCTCGGGTCTCCATTCCCATTAAACTTGGCCATGTCGGGCATTTTAAACTGAGCTGGCAGCTATTCTCCGAAGGTCATTGCCTCATAATCTAACAACTCTTCATGTTTACCCCTCATTTTGCGGGTAACTGTTTCAACCTGATCCTGAAGCTTCTGAAATTCTGCTTGAGACCCAATCACTCTGTCTGTTGCATACTCTGCCATGTCATCATCAAAAGTGGGGATATCATCCCCCAACCCATTCAGAGGCTCCTCGCGCCTCATATTCTAAGAATTTCCCCTAGCACGGGGTACAGCCATATTCGCCATGGCGGTAGTCAAGGCTTGCAACTGTTCGGTAATCTTGGCGAAACCATTTTCCAACTGATCTATCCGGGATACCTCGTTATCGGAAGTACTCATATCTGTTACTGGTTTTTTGGTGAGTCTTTCGTCTTCCCTAACCCAACGGGACTCTATGATATCTTTTATGGACATAGAGAGTGTTAATAGGATATATGTATACATGAGATGAATGAGATACATGCGATACAATGAATATATCAACTCATTAAAATCTTCACACAAATCGGCCCATCATCATTTTAGAAGCTTTTGGGCTAACTGTCATAGGAGTGAACTCGTCCCAGTTTAAATGGCCCAACAAGTTCACATCTCATGGCAAGAAGTCCAACCGTATCCAAATGATAATGTTCCTAAACACAAACATATAATGGCCATTGGCGTTTTAGAAGCTTTTGGCCCAATCATCATAAGATATGTTCTTGCCCCAGTTTAAATGGCCCAACAAGCCCATACCTCATGACAAAAGGTCTGAATGGATCCAAACGACCATGTTCCCAAACACAATCATACAAAAATAATTTCTACAGAGTGTCCCTTCAATATTTCAGAAGCTTTTGGCCCAATTGTCATAGGATACGAACTCGTCCCAGTTTAAATGGCCCAATAAGTTCGCATTTCTGACTCACAAGGAAATATTTTCTATAGGCCATACAACCGCGGTCTACATGTGGGTTTGCGGGATTGTAGACAAAGACTCTCGCTGGCGAAGGATTGCCCACAACTAGGTCTCCCTACTCAAGGGTTCGAGCAACCAAGTGAGCGCACCTTTTTTATACCTTATAGTACGTGCCAACGAGTTATGGTGTGTGACTGACTGTCAGATGGATTTCCCGTTGTAGATTCCCCAGAGGGAGGGTGGAGCGAGGCTCTCTTAAGTACCCTAACCTCTTAGGCTCTTATCGCTTGGTGACAGGAATAAACAACGAGTCCTCCAAATTAGTCCATCACAGTAGGCTACGAGTAGATGATTATCTAGGTGCCTTCACAGCATTTCCTTCTAGAAAGGTAGTGAGTGAAGGAAGACACCAAACCATTACCCAGCCTAAACAATATGCCTTTGATTAAACCTCTTTTAACCCACAGTAGACACGGTTAATTAAAGCACAAATCATAATATTACAAGACATTATTTCGGGGCCGATTTTATATCCCCAGTGGAGTCGCCAGACTGTGGGACACAGAAACTGGGTGATGCATGATGTTCCGGGCTCGTGGCCCGGTTGGGAGTACGGAGTAGCCCGCGGGGGACTAAACCGGAGAATAATGGAGTCGCCACCCGGTGTGAACTGGGACAAAGATTTAAGGCGATGAAACATATGTGAGAATACAAAAAAGAAGTTACGGAATACTTACATTGATCGGTTGAGCGATGCGACGAAGAACAAAAACTTTTCTCTCTCGAAGGTAGTCTCGGTAGTGAGCAGATTTTGGCTCCTCCAAATTCGGCCATGGAAGTCGTCAAGCTCCAAGCTTTGGTTGATGATTCCATGCTCGCGGGTGCGGTTCCCTATCACCTTCGTAAGACTCTAAAGTGTGCTAACACTTAGGAATATTTGCCACAAAAATTCCTTAGCTTATCCATGGCTCACGGTGAAACCAGAAATTGAAGATGGAAGAGGCCCTAGGCCGAGAGAGATGGAAGAAGAAAGAGAAGAGAGTTGTGTGATTGTTGTTGGAAATGTCTATCTAATACACAAAAAAATGAATTTCCAAATTCATTTACCAAATTTTTGGCTTTCCAAAAGTCAAAGGCTTTAAGCCATCCAACAACTATATCAACTATTCACATCACAAGGACTACACATCACATCACTCAAAGTGACAAGTGATTTGACGCTTGATGTGACTAGCGATTTGACGCTTGATGTGACTTGTGGGCCGCACTTGAATTCGAAATGCGAGTGCACCCGCAAACACTCCCGGGCTCGGGTTCGCTAATTCCAAATTATCGAATTTTCCATTGCGACGAAATTAAATAATTATGCCTAGCAAAATCACTATTCACGTCGCTAACGAATTAATTTTAAATTAATTTGTTCGCCCGAATTAAAATCTAATTTCAATTCTGCGTCGAAATCCAATTTCGTATAATATATCGAATATATTATTTTATCGATTAATTCCAAATTAATCGTTTTCTCTCTTTAATAAATATTTTATCATAGATAAAATATCTCTATAATTAATCTCAGATTAATTTTCTCTCTCATTTAATTAATCCCAGATTAATAAAGTGCGAGTCATACGTCATCGGTGAATCTTCGGGAAGCGACCTATGAGATCCCCGGATATGTTGGCAGTAAATTCGGTCGTTGGACTATCCGAACACGTACGTATCTAGTACTACATTTTTACCGATTTACAAGACAAGGTTGGCTTCTAACAAAGCGTCATGCCTACCAAATTCTCTAGAAATATCATTACAGGAATATGTGATCTATATCAGGCGTAATATACATAGTATTACGTATCTCGATCTAGTATCGGATGTCACGTGCAAGGCCTGGGGCTGGAAATGTGTCTGCCACGTACGAAGTACATATCAGATCTCTAGTAACTAGTCTCTATAATTGGATAAACATGACCTAATCATAATATCCCGATAGCTGCAGCATATAAGAGAACCAGTTCCGTATCCTACGTGATCATCATCTCCACTATTACTGGAGTGATATTTCCATCTCGACATCACACCCAATACACTACGATTCTCAATATACCCAGAAAAGGCGTACACAGAACCTGTTAAAGCCCTGGACGACCAAAACCAAAGTACATTGATTGTCGCAAGTATTAGCGGTGCAAGTCTCAAGTTAAGACCAAATACAGCTACCCTGATTCGGACTTCCATAGACACATAGTAATACTACCAATGGAATTCCGAGTGGTCTATCCAGAGCGAAGCTGTTTTCCGTACCATCGGTAAAACACAACCTCCGACTATACTTGCATGAGTATCCTATACCCAAATATATGAAAACTATGACGTTATTCTCCCACAATGCACACAAGTGTAATATAGTCTATTCCGCATTATCGATGTCCAATCTCGATAATAATACGACTAGGGATATTTAATAATTAAACCTTTATGGATTGATACTGTCTCATATCATCTCAATCCAGGAACTAGTCATATGGACCTTTCATCATTTATACATCTTGGTGATCTAATCACAAATGATAAAAGAGTAATTTCCTTTGTCACATAGTTGATTTGTACAACAACACCATGATTTGTACAAATAGTGACGCTATGGGTCATAACTGTCCAACATTAGGCACTTTGCCTAATAAACTAGATTTGTAGACATTATTTGAATTAGAATAAAATATGTCCTAGTATCCACTCTTCGAAAGTGTTGATATACGAGTCTTGTTAATGTGTCTCAGACAACAATGCCACAAATAAGTCTCATCTGATTAATTCAGTTTGAGTTATTTGTTTGTCATGTCACACATTTGAGATTTATTTATATTCAAAATATAAATACTGTTATTCACATTTAATGTGCTTATCTCAATATCATATTTATAAAATAAAACACTTAGTGTTCTAGAATATAAAGGTATACCCGCAACAGGTTAAACTTAGATATAGAGATAATGTTCTAGTCAAACTAGTTACATTATAACAATTTCATAATTTAAGTACATACCCGAAAGGTAGTTCCTAAACTTAGGATTCTACTGTTAAAACAGCGACTCTCATCCCGTATCCGACTCGTGGATCAATCTCATCTGAAGCCAGTCTCCTGCTTATCAGCAGATCCCGCACATCAGTACATATCTATGTACCACATCTAGTATCAAAATCCGATTTATGACAAACATACTTGAAGCCGGAGCCTTGCCCCGCCTCCACTTCCTTCATGTCTGCCTTGTCCATACGGCAGTCACGCTTCCAGTGACCCTGTTTGCCACAGTTTAGGCAGAAATCTTGGGATATGTTCTTTGTCTTCCCAGAAAACTGTGATGATTTTGCCTTTGCCCCTTTTAGAAGCTCTGGCTCTACCTTCTTGAGCATAGCCATCCACTTTCCAATAGTTTACTCTTGGTTCATAATGAACCTACCCCAGCTTTCAGGTATAGACTATAAGATCAAATCTTTGGTAGTCTCGGCCACGTAGGTAATGCCTATCTAACCTAGCTTATCGATGTCAGCAATCATCTGCGACACCTAGTGTTCGACAGATACACCTTCTGACATACGCAAGTGAAAGAGCTTCCTTTTGCAATTTGTACTTCTAAGATCTAAGAATAAATCTATGAAGATCCTTTAATTTCAACATCATGGTATAAGGATCTAATCCTTAATTCTGACGAAGAAATTAAAGTGTCATTGCATTAAGTATAAAGGATTGAGCACTAAAGTTATCATCACATGAATCTTCCAAAGATCATGTTCTACTATTTCCTCAACTCCGGGCTTAGGCCCGAGATGTCATTCTATTAAATAAAGTAATTTCTCGGTTCCTAGGACTATCCTGAGGTTATATTCCCAATATGAAAATTGTAGCTGTTTAAAGACATTTTCTCATAGGATTATGTTTTAAAATCTAATATTTCAGTTATCTTGATTCCAATAGTCCAACTATCGAATCAACGATTTCGGGACTATTTAATATAATGATTACTATAGTCTAACTATATAATCAACTATAATTTTGATTGATTAAATTCAAATATATTGATTACTATAATCCAATTATATAATCAACTATAAATGAAGTAGTTTGAATACAGTCCAACTGTTTAATTTAAAAAAACGATTAAATATTAGTCCAACTAATATATTTATGTAATGACGAAAAATTGAAATGAGCGCGTATTGGCAAGTATCTAAACGAAATTACAAATTTAATACTTGCCTCCCACTATTTTTCGGCGAGCCTCTAACCCTCTGTTGAGTACTCGGGAAACCTAGTTTCCTAGTGGGCTAGGATCCCGTTAAATAACACACAACCTTGACTTTGGCCAACAAGTTGTATGATATTTAACTAGGTAGATCTCTAAGATCAATTGGATCTTATCCAATTCCTAGATCCAGTAGGTAGACATCCAAATTCGAAATATATATCTAATATATGCCAATATATCTGATATATTACCTAACCTTTTTCCTCTGAATCAACTAAGTCTTGGCTTTGGCACAACAAACTTAATGATTCCAGTTAAGCGGGACCCATTGACCTTGGAAAGCTTCGTAATCGATGTCGATGGATAATAAGTGATCTTGACTTTGGCCAACAAATCACAACTTGGACAAGACATGCGATATGGAACAAAGCTTTCATGATTCAAACACATCCGCAATGGACAAAGGTCTTGACTTTGGCCAACAAACCAGTGTCAATCTTGGATCTTGAGAATGAATCATTCAATTGAAGGAAAACGTTTAATATTTATTGAGGGTTTTTCGCGTAATTGGCAACCAATTAATTATCTTTGATTAGGTCTCATCATACACCCTTAAGCATGCATTCTAAAAGCATAATATGGCGCAATAAATAAATAAATAATGATATGCGGATGGATATTTAAAACATTTTGTTCCTAGAACAAATCTCTCCATTCCCTCTCTCCGGCTAGCATAAATCTTACTTCTACCCAATTACATAACACTTCTAAAGAAACCTCATTTACATTGAGGGGAATAGGTGAGAAGAGAAATACAAAGAATCAAGAGGTAATAGGGTGGACACGCAGGTCCAATTTAATAAATTCTAAATTTATTACAACAATTTCCCAAATTGCCCTCACCCATATAATATCCATCCGATATACATTATTCATACATCACATACATGTATTCACACAAAGCATATTATCAATCAATCTAATCCAATTAATTAATCTGAAATTAATGACCATCCAATGTTCAAACAACGATTTGATTTGCGCGAGTCCAACTCGTTTTAAGAATAAGTACTCAAAGTACGAATTCTTGAATTATATCAAATTACAATATTAAATCCAATTTAATTTGTATTCAATACTAATTCTTTATTTAATTCCAAATTAAATAATTACACTTTATTAATGAGCTTTTGTGACTTAGATTTGAAATCTAATATAAACGGGTCTCAAAGCCCAATTAACATCCAATGTCAATTTAATTAAAGTCCAATGGGCTTTCAATTAATTTATAAGGCATGGACTTTGGCAACCAAAGCCCAATAAGGAATCACCCTTTGCCAAAAATCAATTTTGGCCCAATTAAAATATTAAAGGCCCATTTTATTATATTTGGACTTTATGGTAATGGTTTAGGCCCAATTAGATCCAACCAATTAACCTAAACCAAACTTGGCCCAACCAAGCCCAATAAGCCCAAATACAACATTTTTAGTCCAATTCAAAATTTAGCCCAACTAATTAAATTCCAATATTCCAAATATCATAATTTAATCAACCAAAATGTATTAGCCATAATTAATTATTCAAATTAACATTTCCAAAATACCAATTTACATAATTAATCATGCTTTATTATTAATCAACGTATGTCTAACATAAATTGAAGCAAAATCAATCCAACATGCTTATAAGGCTCTCGGCAATTTGGAGATTTTTATATTAATTTTGATTTCAATCCAATTAAATCACAAATTAATATATCCCATGTATTTTAAACATATCCAATTGTCTAAAATTCAAAAATCACCAAGAGCTTATCCTAGGGTCATATTCGGCCAACATAAGGATTTTGATAAAATTATTTTTGATCAATTTTACACAAATCCAATGATGCAAAACTCTAAGTAATCATCATCTAACATCAACCAAACACTCAGTTTGAAGAAATCATGCTCAAATCACAAAAGCCCCAAATTAAAGTTTAAGAACCCTAAGTCAATTTCATGCTTAATAACGACCCTGATACCATTGTTGGGTTTTCTAGGTCAAACCAAGATCAATTAAGCAATGAAATGTGCGAATACAACAAAGTAAAGTAGCGGAAAATACTCACTTTGATCGGCTTTTGGATGCGATGGACACAAAAAAATTTCTTCCATGGATGATTCGGCCAAGCCCCTTTTTGTGCTCCAAGTTCCTTTTGGAATGTTGAATCAATGCTCCAAGCTTTGATCTTTGATTCCAAGCTCATAGATGAGTTTCCCTATCACCTTTGAATGACTCTTTTTGTGTGCTAGCACTTGGAAAAATTTGCAAGAAATTGTATCCTAATCCTAGTGTGTCTCTCGGCCAAGCCAAGAGAAGAGAGAAAATTTGGCATAAAACCGTGAGTGAGGAGAGAAGAGAAGATGAAGTGTGTTGTGTATTTTGATTTCAAAAATCAAATACCATTATCCATTTTCCAAAAAATTGGTAAAAGGCATTAAAGCCTCCAACAACTCCCATCAATCAAAAGTGACAAGGTGTCAATCACCAAAAAGTGACAAGACTTCCATCACTTGAGTGACTAATGATGTGACGCGTGATGTGACTTGTGGGCCCCACTTGATTCAAAATCCGAGTGGGCCCGCAACAAATCCCGGGCTTGGGTTCGCTAATTCCGAATTAACGAATTTTCAGTTGCGACGTAATTAAATCAAATTTAATTAAATAATTATGCCTAGCAAAATTACTATTCATGTCGCTAGTGAATTAATTCTAAATTAACTCGTTCGCCCGAATTAAAATCTAATTTTAATTCCGCGTCGAAATCTAATTTCGTTTAATATATCGAATATATTATTTTATCGATTAATTCCAAATTAATCGTTCTCTCTCTATAAATAGTATTTTATCTTAGATAAAATATCTCTGTAATTAATCCTAGATTAATTTTCTCTCTCTTCTAATTAATCCCAGATTAATTATGTTCGAGTCATACGTCATCGGTGAATCTTCGGGAAGCGACCCATGAGATCCCTGGATATGTTGGCAGTAAATTCGGTCGTCGGACTATCCGAATACGTACGTACCTAGTACTACATTTTTACCGATTTACAAGACATTATTGGCTTCTAGCAAAGCTCCGTGCCTACCCAATTCTCCAGAAATATTCTTAAAGGAATATATAATCTATATCAGGCGTAGTATACGTCGTATTACGTATTGCGATCCAGTATCGGATGTCACTTGCTAGGTCTGGGGCTGGAATTGTGTATGCCCCGTACGAAGCATATATCGGATCTCTGGTAACTAGTCTCTATAATCGGATAAATATGACCTAGTAATATTATCCCGATAGCTGCAGCATATAAGACTATCAGTTCCTTATCTTACGTGACCATAATCTCCATATGACTGAAGTGATACTTCCATCTTGACATCACACCCAATACACTACGATTCTCAATATACCCAGAAGAGGCGTACACAGAACCTGTTAAAGCCCTGGACGACCAAAACCAAAGTATATTGATTGTCGCAAGTATTAGCGATGCAAGTCTCAGGTTAAGACCAAATACACCTACCCTGATTCGGACTTCCATAGACACATAGTCATACTACCAATTGAATTATGGGGGTCATCCAGAGCGAAACTGTTTCCATACCATCGGTAAACACAACCTCCTATTACACTTGCATAAGTATCTAATACTTAAATATATTAGAACTATATCGTTATGCTCCCACAAAGCGCACAAGGGCAATACTAGTCTATTCCGCATTATCGATGTCCAATCTCGATAATACTATGACTAGGGATATTTTAATGATTAAACCTTAGTGGATTAATATTGTATCATATCTTATTAATTCGGAACTAATCATATGGACTTTTATCATTTATATATCCCGATAATCCAATTACAAATGATAAAAGAGCAATTTCTTTGTCACATAGTTAATTTGTACAACACGATGTTATGTACAAATAGTGATGCTATGGATCATAATTTTCAAACACTAATTTGCTACTTCTTATGATATCAGACCTACTAAGTCTTGGTTCTAGACTAGGGTATCTGAAATCCTTATTTGTCTAGGTCTCTCAAACCTATTCGGAATCTTCACCACTAGATCGTAATTTTTGCTTCTTTACTTTTCTAGCTTCCTTCTATCATTCGGAAAGCTTACTATGCATACAAGGATCTCGAAAGTTACCAAATCTACTCTATGGGATTTTCTGAGAAGGGAAGAGACCTTACTTGAGTCTATCTTTCATTCTTATGTATGTTTCTGCTCGCTCTACCCTCTTCACTGCTACAAGCACATGCATTTTCTTTACTATCTTATCTTGTTTCTATTTAATTAACTTTGATTACTCTAAGTATATACGACTTCCTTTACTTTCTAGTTCCGCATTATCTTCTATTTTTTTCTCTTTTTAACCCTTTAGGTATATATTCTCGAAAACTTCACTGGTTATTCTTATCACTTATCATGTCTGAACTTTGGGTGTCATATAGGAATGGTTATAGAATGATTCTAGTTTCAGATTATGGGAGGGATATTCAAATGATTCTCGAAAATCTTACTAACCTTTCTATAGGGCTTGAGGAAATACTCAATGATCGGAAACTGGAGAGATAATGTCTCGCATATGGGTATCTCGGGCATACTACGTATTCAAGACCCCATCACTCGACCCATTGTAGTCACTGATTCCCTAGACCATGCTCTGATACCAACTTTATAACATCTCCCTCTTGGGGATGCTACTGACCAGAGGTTACCCTATCACCCTCTGCCTCTAACTAACTAACTGATTATTTGAACTCTACTACGTTTCTAGTTATTTGACAAACACGGATCACACACTTACACTAGAGGGCTTCTTACCAACCTTTAAGCAACCTTTGCTCTTTACAACTATGAACTAGCCACATTAAACTCTGATAACTTTGACTCTGACAACTTTACGCAATGACTCTGAATCAACTAACACATGACTTGTACTTTAACTATTAAAACATTGACTTTGACTGATACATATACCTCATACCCGACTGATGTATGGACCCAATAACCCTAGTGACTGCCATCAGTATCCATCCTCTCGAGCTCGTCCTCAAAGTAGACCTGTAAAAAAAATACTGGGGAATGGGGGGTTAGATCGTTTAAACTACCTAGTGAGTTGATAGTATAAAATAAGAACTAAAATGCTTTGTGAAAATTTCTAAAAACTCATTTTGTCTGAAAACAAACCTCTTTTAGCAAAACTTTTCTAGAAACTTCATTATTTTCTGTAACACTCTGAAATCTCCTGTAAAACTAATTCTTTCTAAAAAAACTTTCATAAATCTGTTTTGTCTGAAAATCTCATATGGAAAATAATTGACGTATAGGGGGTTACATATTGTTGTCCCCCACATGCCTAACTAATGCCATGAGGCATTACATATCGTCGTCCCCTAAGTCACTAAACTAGAGATATGAGCGCTAATCAAAGAAGTTATCATGGCCCTGAAACTAGGATCTAGGGGCGTCATGCAGTACCGTCCCCCTAGTCTTGAAACTACATGTGCACATGTCTGTTGTTTCCGTCAATTCCATAATCCGTTAATTTCATAAGTTGCCAATTTCAAAAGTCTCCAAGATTGGGTTTTCCTCGAATCTAAAAAAATAGTAAATGAAATCGTCTCAAAATATCAAAACATAATAGCATTTCTCGACTGGTCTGAAAATAATTTTAAACTCATCAAAATATTTCAATAATTTTAGCCTCATCTCAAAGTATAACTTAGATATCATCAAATTCATATTACTTTATAAAATCAAGAAAATATTATGAAAGAAAGTATCCACTCACAGATTTGGAAACTGACTAGTACTACTTCACGGTGTTGAAGAAAGTCGCGGTTCCAGCCGATAATCTATAATCTATAAACTTTATTAGAACATAAGTTATAAGATATGCTTCCGATCAATAAATAAAATATGCGATGGCTTAACTTTTGACTTCTCTGAGTTACTAACTTATAAACGTGGTCTATGAATTTGTACGGGCTAAGGTTTTGAGTTACACAAATACAGGAGCGGAAACTTAGATTCTACTAGTAGCTAAGAATGTATTGTTTGACTCCGAATTTTGAAAATTCACCGTAACTAATTGGGAATGAATCAGAGGCTGAAATTTTAATAGAATGGTCTTTAATGTATCTAGTTTTTGTCAATTTTTATGTATCTCAATTTTAATTTTAGAAACTCAAGTTATTAATCGAAGTTTAAAGGCTGTTCAAGATAAAAACTGGGTACAGTGGCAGCAGGTCCCTCAATTTCAAAAATTCATTTCGGCCTCATGTTAAGTCTAAAAATTCTGAATTTTGGATATAACTCTATTATCTGTCTGGTTTATCTAGAATTTTATGGTTCATCAATCGAACATATATAACTCAAGTTATAAACGACCAAACACAGCTTGTCCAGAACGGGACAAAATGACTTCACTATCTAACTCCCTTATCTCACCATCTCATTAAATACATTTATCCAGAAACCCTCAACATAATTTTCAAAATTATAAACACTCTTTATAACATATGAAACATGCTTAATTTCTTAATTACCCGAGCTTGGGACTATGTAAAACATTTGGTGTGCGACATACCTAAATTCCACCATTCTTTCAATCCTAGCTAACCATACCCTCATTTTACATCACTATTGCACAACAAAATGATTTAAGACTTGCAATAACATATTACTCCAAAACAACCAATAACCCCACACTTCACGTTAATTAGAAAGCCTTTGGTTTAAGGCTTCAAAAATTTCAGCACCACTCACGCACAATAAGTCATTACCATATTATTATACCTCAACAAATTATGCTAATACATCAATTCAATTTTCACCAACAACTCACAACTAAATGCTAACTATTTTATTAACATTATTAATAAAACAAAAAAAATCATTTCCCCTCTTTGACCTCATAATTTCGGCCAACCCTTTGAACAATTTCATCACAAATCTTCAAGCAGACATAAACATATATCTACTAAAAAAAACACCCAAGCTAAACCAACACTTAAAATAGCTCAATTCTCTTCTTATGGCAGCCCCCATTTTCGGCCTCATCATCAATTGAGAGGTTTTAGGGTTCTAGATCCAATAAGGCTTGAGCCTTGAAATATTAATACCAAAAGCCTAGAAAATCGTTCTATCATGTCTAATTATTTCAAAAGAAATAAATTAAAGTTCTCTCAAACCCTAGATGCGAAAATGGAGTCCATGGATTTCAATCATGACACATAAAATTGAAGAGGGAAAATGGATAAGAAATCTTACTTGCTTGAGGGAACTCTATTGCTCTTGATTTGGGGCGTGAGTGTGGAAGAAGATTACTTGAGAAGCCATGGCTTGAAGGAGCTTCCAACTTGAATTTAGAAGATAATGAATAGTAGCCATTGTCCAAAAAATAACATGGTCTTAAATAATGGAGGGGCAGATTTTTTAATAAAATAATCATAAAAATCAGAAAAATGGTGACATTTTTAGAACATTCCACGTGTAACACTGTTCATGCGACATTTACTTGTATTTTTGACCTTGATCAGGTCATAATTTGATAATATATTCAACACGGAAGTTGTAGGTCTTAGTCTTAAATTTCTGATGATATAAAATTCATGAAAAGCGAAGATCAGACGAAAATGTTATGTTCAGATTACTAAAACTGCTTGTTGACTCTATTAAGCTAAAATGAGGTATTGAAACTGAAAATTTATCCGGGACCTCTGTGCACGATTCCTAAGGTGCGAAACCTATTTTAATATTATTTTATGAGTTCTAAGGTGTTATGCATGATGATTCACTCTACCGAGTATGACCAGTCCAACTAAGGTGTTACATTGGCACAAGAGCAAGTGAGAGAAATTATTATGGTTGATGCTCCGAGCGCGAATCCTGATCGTATTTATGTATGATTCATGAATATGAACAATTTATTTTTCCATAATATTACTTATTTATGGTAATATATACGTATTTGATCTAACATCGATTAGATTGAAACTAAATCTTTTTTAATGATATGTATACATTAGAGAAAGGCTCGAGGATTTACAACGTTGTGTGCAATTATAACGTAATTTGTAGTTAACATTGGGAGCACAAATTTGTAAGTTGATTGTATTATTCCATAGGGATTTGACATTTCTATCTATATCCCAGTATAATATGGAAAACCTGTGATGGAGGGATTATACTTATGCAATGACCTTGACTTGAATAGTTTAGAGATATTATCCGCGGTTGTCATAATTTATGAGTGGGTGAATTATGGGCATGGAATTGGATTCCGTGATGGATAAACCTAATTTTAGAGAGTCCCACAGTATGAAGTGTACAGGTTGAGAACTTGGACAAAGCATTTTGATTAATAAAGATTATTCATAATATTTTATCAGATTAAATATGTTAATTCGAATAGTTTAATGGTTAAACAAATATACATATGCATATGGACATTTTGGTCATTTATTAATTAATATGTATTTATATTTAATACACTATTTTATTAAGTACACAGTAATTAATTATCAAATATGATATTTTGACACTTGTCATTAATATATATATTTGGTTATTAAGTGTAAATAAAAATACATACACATATATATATATATATATATATATTTGTTAATTATTTAATTTTTTAAATAATTGAGTAATTAAAAATAAAATATCTAATGTCACCATTTTCTTGGGAAATGGCTAAGTCTAATTGGTTACAAATGTCAAGTTTAATAAAAGTAATAATTATCAAATTATATTTGACTTGCCTTAATTTAATTTGACAAACCAAATGGCCATATTGCCTCTTTTGATTTTCGGCCAAGCTAGGCCTATAAATATAGTGAAATTTATTTCATTTAAATAGAAGTTCATGTTACCAAAACATAAAAAAAAAATTTCGAGAGAAAATATCAGTCTTAGAGCAAATCTTTGAAGCAAGCTTAATTAGTGTATTTAAGGCTTATTATGGTTATTAGATAACTTGTTGTCATTCTAGAGTGTTATGCCAACTCTTGTGATACCTAGGATTGTTATTAAGTTCTTCATTTGGGGTGGCTTTTATTGGTTTAGATATTAATTAGGTCAATGTTGTGAAAATTATATTTAAAGCATGAAAGATAATTATTTTTATATCTAGACCAGATCTGAAATTCTAGAAATTTTGTGATAAAAAATATGATGTTTAAATATATTAGGTGTGTATTGGGCATTAGAATAATTATCGGAAATTATTTTGGAGTGAAAATATACGAAAACGGTGAAATACGGTGTTATTAGGTCAGTTTCGTGCTTACCTGATAACGGCTGCCAAAATAATGAATTTATCACTGTTCAGGCAGCCCATGAACTGCCCAGTACTATTGGGGCAAACCTGGGCAGCCTCGTGTGGTGTTGGTTGGTTGGTTCGGTCGTAAATGCGTAAGCAGGAACTTACAAATGCTACTTAATCAGTACGAGAAACTAAACAGAGAATAAGGCAGTGAGCGATGGGTGATGCATCCCTTCCAAAGGCAGAAACTAAACTTCTGAACCTCCAGCATCACTATAGATCATGTACGTTAGCGAGAAGCCTTCTGAGCCAGGAATGACGCCAGAAAAGGAAGCCAGTACTAAAGTGTAAGCGGAAGCTGGGGGTGGGCCTTGTCGAGAAGATGAAGCTCGAGGCCGAATCTTCCTAGAAGAAATATGGGCACCGATCAGCTGCCGCCTCCTGCTCCTCCTCATCCTCTTAATCCTCGTATGACTGATGTATGAGGTGCATCCCACGACGTCTATGGACCTTTATCACAGGATTATGTCAACAAAAAAATGAATAGATTTAAAAAGGTATTTTGAAGGGTGAAGCAGCAGTACATACCTGAGTATCTCGGTGAGGCCTTGATAGGGGCAGAGACCCGATAAAAGCAGAACAGGCCCACTATTGATAGTCACCATCAGCAAGGAAGACATGTGCAGGAAAGCCATTAAGGGTCGCCATAGGATCCTCTCCATCGATCTTGAGGCCAAAAAACATGGAAGGCATGCTATTTTTCTGAAACGATGACTGGGTGGAATCTGGCAAAACATGGATCAGAGTTTTCCACCATACTCGTTCAATTTAAAAGGAATAAAGAAGTGGGGTTAGTCAGATCATTCAGCTGAGCTCGGTGCACATTGATTCCATGAGACTCCAAGGATCCCATGGTAGACTCACCACACCGTGACAAACTTAGGGACACCACTATCTCCCGGGAGATAGGGAATAGTCATGCCAGGATGCTGAACTCGTATGCCTAGCCTGTAGGGGTTTTTTTTAGGGGGTGAATTCGGTAACGCAGCGGAAGCGGTGAAAATCCGATTTTCAGATTTCAAATCTTTTTCTTGGATTAATTAAATAAACATATTTATTTAATTTCCCAATAATCAAATTATGAAACAAAATTTCAAATGAATCATATTCAAGTGAAATTACCAAATTACCCTTATATGGTATTTTGTCCATTTTAGTCCGAAATTGATCCAATCAATTTTGAATGATTCTAAATCATTTCTAAGATGAACTTAGCATGTTCAAAACATCAAAACACCAAAGCAACCAAAATTCCCAATTTTTGACCCTAAGGCCGAATGCACCATTTGGTGCCCAAATTGACCATTTGGTCATTTTATGCTTCAAAACTCATCCAAATGAAATCCAATACACATGAAACTTTGCATGCATCATATACACACCCAAATTCTCAACATATATGAAAAGCCCCAAATTTGGAATTAGTTAAGAACCCTAATTTTTCAATTTCCACAAATTGGACAAATTAGACCAAATACATTAAATCAATTGTTTCAATCATCATTCTTACATCCAATCCAAGTCTCAACACAATGAAACAACTCAAGATCAAATCTAGGTCATTTAAGAGTGGGTCAATAACTCTAGATTAGCAACATGGTTTCATAAACCTTAAAAGAATGTTTACAACTACACTAGTTACAAACTTCCTTCATCATACATGCTTTACACCTTCACCAAAACTTCCATCAACAAAAACCACAAAGAACAAAGAAGGAAATAACCTAAGGATATCATATATTGAAGCCTAGATCCTAAGGAACAATTTCCTTACTAATAGTAAGTTGGAAAAAACTTACTAAAATCAAACTTTCATTTGATCTTTCTTTCTTTCTCAAGCTTCCTTTAGGTTTCCTCAATGGTGTTTTTGTTTTAGTAAAGTGTATTAGGTTATAAAATGCAAATGAAATGAAAACAATATATACTTGTTGAAAATAAGCCCTTGGCCGAAAATCAACAAACATATACAACAAATTTAATTTCATTTTCATTTGACATTAATTTGATCAAGTTTATTAAATATCCAAAAACAAAGGCACCTAATCCATTTAAATCAAATATCCTAAGTTAAGATATTTATATTTTAATTAATTTAATCATTTAACAATTAAATAATTAATTAATTAATTAAATACAAATATATTAAATATATATATAATATTTACATTAAATATTAAAAATATATATTCATTTAGGATATAAGTCAAATAACTCATTTTGACTATTAATTAATGTGTATTTAAATTAATCAAGTATTAAATGTAAATACACAATAATTAGGCAAATGACTATCTAGTCCCTTTAGCACGTATCTTGTGTTTAACCTTTAAACGACCTTATAAATAATCAATATTATTTATTAATGTTGCTCTAGTGCTCTACGAGTATGTTTCATTATTGAGACTCTATAGATTCAGGTATATCCGTCACGAAATCTAATTTCGTGTCCATAATCTATCCACCCATAGATTATGACGATCACGGATCATCTCGCTGAACCATACAGGTCGAGGTCATGGCAAATGTATAATTCCTCCGTCACAGGTATCCGGATAAATCCCAGAGATATAGATGTAAACGTCAAATCTCTATCGGGATTATCCAGTCGACTATTCTATTAGTAATCTCAAAAGAATGTTTAGAACTAGCTTCTAAACTTTACCACGGGCCCATGGATTTATCTGATTGCTAATCATATGGACTACCTATGCTCTGGTACACAGAACTGACGAATCCTATCTTGATACACATAGGACACCCTGAGGATCTATCTACACCCAACGAACAGGCGGAGGTCTGATCTAAATAGATCGGTGACGTGACTGCCGTCTAAGTATAGAAGATGTCTCATGTGCCCACAATGGCATCTCAAGTCTAAGAATCACAAGTGCTACTCAACCCAAGAAGATTCTTATTGACGCTGGTGTACCATCCATTAAGAATCTTCGGTGAGTCGTTCAGTGTTTATCCGCTATAAACACCTACACGTCTATACTAGTCTCCAAGACTTATGGTTCATTGAGAAACCATTGGAATCATATATTCCAGTATACGACATGTACCGGTCTCAACGGGTTTACTATACTGACCAAGTAGTGTAAACCTTGACCAGGAACTGTCTGAGAATGACAACGTCATGATACTTCTCAATGTCCGTTGCGACGCTTTTGCAACTGTATCATGACTAATCATTCTAGGGTTATTACATCTTTACCATATAGAAAGATAGATTGTATTATAGAAACTGTATATATTATTCAATAATAATGTTTTACAGAAGTATTTAACAAAAATACAAGCTTCGGACTTACAAAGCTTTCGGACTTACAGAAGTATTCAACATTGATTACAAAGCTTTCCATAGTCAATGGGTTCCGCTTAATTGGGATCATTAAGTTTGTTGTACCAAAGCTAAGGCTTAATTGATTCAGAGGAAAAAGGTTAGGCAATATATTGGATATATTGGCATATATAAGATATATGTTTCGGACTTGGATGTCCACCTACTGGATCTAGGAATTGGATGGGATCCAATTGATCTTAGAGATCTACCTAGTTAATTATCATACAATTTGTTGACCAAAGTCAAGATTGTATGTTATTTAACGGGATCCTAGCCCACTAGGAAACTTGGTTTCCCAAGTACTCCACAGAGGGTTAGAGGCTCGCCGAAAAATAGTAGGAGGCAAGTATTAAATTTGCAATATTTGTTTACTTACTTGCCATACGCGCTCATTTCAAATTTTTCGTCAAATAAAGTTAATATATTAGTTGGACTAATATTTAATCGTTGTTTTAATTAAACAGTTGGATTGTATTCAAAGTATTTCAATTAATAGTTGATTTTATAATTGGATTATAGTAATCAATATAATTGAATTTAACCTATTAAATTATAGTTGATTATATAGTTAGACTATAGTAATCATTATAATCAATAGTACCTAAAATCGTTGATTAAATAGTTGGACTATTAGAATCAAGATAATTGAAAGATTAATGTTTAAAACATAATCTTGGGTGAAAATATTTTAAACGGCTTTATTTTCAAATTGGGAATAAAATCTCATGATAGTCCTAGGTAACCGAGAAGTTACTTTATTTGATATAATGACGTCTCGAGCCTAAGCCCGGAGTTGAGCAAATAGTAGAACATGATATTTGGAATATTCATGTGATGATAACTTTAGTGCTTAATCCATCATGCTTGCCGCAAAGACTCCTTAATTTCTTAGTCAGAACTAAGGATTAGATCTTTATAGTATGATATTGAGATTGAAGGATCTTCATAGATCTATCTTTAGATCTTAGAAGAACTAATTGCAATAGAAAACTCTTGAAAAGTTAATGGCTATACTCAAGGAGACAAAGCCAGAGTTTGCAATGGGCAAGAAGCGCAAGACTTATCTTACTTCGACATCTCAGTTGGCCAACCTTGGCTAAAGGCTTCTGGGGTGTGGAATAAAAAGGGCAAAGGCAAAATCATTATAATCTTCTGGGAACACAAAGGACATATCCCAAGATGTCTGCCTAAACTGTGGCAAACAGGGTCACTGGAAGCGTGATTGCCGTATGGACAAGGCAGACATGAAGGAAATGAAGAGGGGCAAGGCTCCAGCTTCAACCATGTTTGTCATAAACATGTTCACAACTAATATTAAAATTGGATTTTAGATACTGAGTGTGCTACATAAATATATGCTGATGTGCAGAATCTGCTGAGAGCAGGATACTGACTTCAGATGAGATCTATCTACGAATCGAAAACGGGACAAGAGTCATTGTTTTAACCGTAGAAACCTAAGAATAGGAACTACCCTTCGGCTGTGTACTTAAATTAAGAAACTGTTAAAATGTAACTAGTTTGACTAGAAACATTATCTCTATATCAGAGTATAATTCGTTGCGGATATACCTTTATATTCTAGAACACTAAAGTGTTTCATTTTATAAAGATGATTATAGGCACTGCATTTTTGCATATAAGTCCCGATGATGAGTCTCGTATGGAGACACTACCTCTTTAATTGTGGAAGCCGCGGGAAACGGACGTCGGAAGGGAAGAGTCAAGAATTGACACATTGTTGGATTTAATTCGCTGGAGTAGCTGCGGGTTCGCTTGTTGGACCTCCGTTTTAAAACACACCCTTAGTCCAAAAACCCGCAAGTCACACACCAAGCCTACCAAAGCCCGATCCAAATAATTAAAACATTTAAAACACATGTCATAAATTAAATCAAATCAAATTAAATTAAATTAAATCCAATTAAATTAAAACAAATCAAATCAAATCAAATCATATTCCAAATTAAATTAAAACAAATCAAATCAAACCAAATCACATCTCTAATTAAAGAGAATTTTCCTTATCCCACACTAATTAAAAATATCCCCCATAATTACAAAATTCCTTCCATTTTCACACAAGGACAACCCCCAACCTTTGCATATAAAAAGAACCACAAATCAACCTTGAAACCCTAGCTCATTCACACAAGAAATAAGAGAGCTAATATTGACAAGTCCAAAAACCCTCGCATAAACAACCCTGCACTGCCACCAACCTCCCAACAATCACGCCATATGCCCCTCACTTCACAGCCCCACGCCACAAAGCACCCTCAACACACTAGCTTCACGCACCCTTCACGCCCAAAAAAACACGTCACTCAGACAAACCACGTAGCTTCATCATCCACTCACACTTCAGCGAATAAGCACCACACTGCCTCACGTTCAACAGCCACACTCCACGCCATAACTTCTCATATTCATCATATGGTCACGCATACAAACACATAGCTGATCCATGCAACAAGAACCCACTCAGCAACCACTCATCACCGACAATAATACAGTCCACTCAACACACAGTTAAGCCACACATTAACCTGCCCCACAACAGCCCATAATTCTGCCTTAAAATAACCCTCAAATTGCCGTGAAAACTATCCCAAACATCACCAAAAATTCTGCCCCTGAAACAGTCCAGAATTTGCCCTAAAACTACAACAAAAATTGCAGTAAAATGGAGTGAAAACAACAGCTCAGACAGCGAAACAACGAGGAAAAACGTTGGATTAGTGAACCAGAAAAGTTGCGGAACATCAACCCTTCCGACGGCCGTGTAACGCGCTTTCGAGAGACGACAAAAGAGGTTAGACTTGAGGGCACCTTCTTTATTTATTATCTTTCGTTCCTTTTATTTATTTTAATATATTATCGTATTAGAGTCGTTTTTGAGGCATGATGTGAATTCTGGATGAGCGGAATATGTGTTCTCTTTTGTGGTATATCGGATGGAAACCCAGACGTAATTCCGTAGCCAAATCCTAATGGACGGTAGTGCGGTTTGTACTCGGGATACAATGCCACGTACTACTTAAGAGACACACGTATTTCGTTTCATCCAATATTGTATTCGAGCATGATTAGGTTGTTAGCATGTTATTTATCTTAAGCATGATTTAGTCGATATAAGTTTCTTTCTTTATGCATGATTATGCTGTTTTATATCATATTAGGGATTTAATCTATATTTATGTTTAGATTCTTATTTATTTTCTGCATTAGATAATTGAGCATGCTTGTGTGATGATTGTATGTTATTGCGTGTTTGCCGTTATGACAACTTAATTTGAATTATGTGAACTTAGATATAGGTTTCATTATTATTATTATGCATGCGAACTTAGGTGTAGGCTACCTTTGAGCATATATGTTGAGTAGATTCGGTTAGTTTATTGCACAAATCATATCATTACAAGTGACATAAGTAATGGACCATTCTGAACCCAAAGGTTTGAGGTCTTCCCTTGCGAGGGGTGAGTGCGGCCTTAAATCTTTATCACGATTCACACCGGGTGGCGAATCCATGTTATTTCTCCGGTTTAGTTCCCCTGCGGGCTACTCCGTACTCCCAACTAGGTCTCAAACTAGAACAGCGTCGCCGATTTCTATGTCCTACAGTCTGGCGACTCCACTGGGGATAGAAAATTGGCCCCGAAATCATGTCTTGTGATGTTTATGATTTGTGCTTTAGTTAACCATGTCTATAGTGGGTTGAAAGGGGTTTAATCAAACGCATTATTAAAGCTTGGTAATGGTTTGGTGTCTTCCTTCATTCACTACCTTTCTGCAAGGAAAAGCTGTGAAGGCACCTAGACAATCATGTACTAGTAGCTTACTGTGATGGACTAATTTGGAGGACTCGTTGTTTATTTCTGTCACCAAGCGATAAGAGCCTAAGAGGTTTGGATATTTAAGAGAGTTCGCTTCACCCTCCCTCTGGGGAATCTACAACGGGAAATCCATTTGACAGTCAGTCACGCACCATAACTTGTTGGCACGTACCGTAAGGTATAAAAAAAGGTACGCTCACTTGGTCACTTGAACCCTTGAGTAGGGAGTCCTAGTTGTGGGTAATCCTTCGTCAACGAGAGCCTTTGTCCGCACTCTTATAAACCCGCGTGTGACCTGTAGTTGTAGGACTAATAGAGACTATTCCTTTATGTTTGCGTTTAGGACCATCGTCATTGGATTCAGTTGGACTTTTTGTCATGAGGTATGGGCTTGATGGGCCATTTAAACTGGGATGAGTCTGTGCTTTTTGGAAATGGGCCAAAAGCTTCTAAAATGCCGATGGGCCATTTTGTGTTTAGGCCTCGTATCATTTGAAGTTGTTTAGCCATGTTATCGCAAAGTGTAAACTTGTTGGGCCTTTTCAACTGGGATAAGTTTGCATCGCGCAATAGTATGATTGAATGCTTTAAAATGATAATGGGCCGACTTATATATTCCATGCATCGCACACATCCCATGTTGGAGTTCTACGGTCCCATGGATCTAATACAAAGCAAGAAAACACATGCAAATACATACGAAGAAGTTGCAGAATACTTACATCGATCGGTTGAGCGATGCGGCAACGAACAAAAATTATTTTCTGCTCAATGTCATTCTCGGCAGTGAGCTGCTGTTCTTCCTCCAAGATGCGGCTTTGGTGCTCCTTGAACAAGCTTCAAGCTTTGTCAAATGATTCCAAGCTAATGGGTGGACTTCCATATCACCTTCGCGTGTCTCTCGGAGTGCCAGCTCTCAAGAAATTTGCCACAAATTTCCCACACTTTGCTTCCCCTGCTCGCGGTTTTTGCCCAGCAAAAACAGTGAAGAAATGCCCATTTGGGCGTCAAAGAGAGAGAGAGGAAAAAGAGGAGAGTTGTGTGGTTGGTTTCTAATTTGTGTATCCTATACAAAAATGTGAATTTCAAATTCATTTACAATGAATTTGGCTTTCAAAAAGTCAAGCCTTTAAGGCTCCCACCACTCAGATCAACTCCATCAATCAATGAATAGTGACTGGCGTCAATCACTTAAAGTGAAAGACATCTATCACTTGATTGACGGATGACATGACACTAGATGCGACTAGCGATTTGACGCTAGATGTGACTTGCGTACCGCACTCGAATTCGAAATGCGAATGCGCTTGTAAACAGTCCTAGGCTCGGGTTCGTTAATTCCAAATTAAAAAATTTTCCGTTGCGACGTAATTAAATCTAATTTAATTAAATAATCATGCCTAGCATAATTACTATTCACGTCGCTAACGAATTAATTCTAAATTAATTCGTTCGCCCGAATTAAAATCTAATTTTAATTCCGCGTCGAAATCCAATTTCGTTTAATATATCAAATATATTATTTAATCGATTAATTCCACATTAATCGTTATCTCTCTTTAATTGATATTTTATCCCAGATAAAATATCTCCGCAATTAATCCCAGATTATTTTCTCTCTCATCTAATTAATCCCAAATTAATTAAAAGTGCGAGTCATACGTCATCGGTGAATCTTCGGGAAGCGACCCATGAGATCCCTGGATATGTTGGCAGTAAATTCGGTCGTCGGACTATCCGAACACGTAAGAACCTAGTACTACATTTATACCGATTTACAAGACAAGGTTGGCTTCTAGCAAAGCGCCATGCCTACCCAATTCTCCATAAATATCCTTACAGGAATATAAGGATCTATATCAGGCGTAGTATACGTAGTATTGCGTATATCTATCCAGTATCGGATGATCACATGCTAGGCCTGGGGCTGGAATTGTGTCTGCCATGTACTAAGCACATGTTAGATGTCTGGTAACTAGTCTCTATAATCGGATATACATGACCTTGTCATAATATCCCTATAGCTGCAGCATATAGGAGAACCAGTTCCATATCCCACGTGACCATCATCTCCATATGACTGGAGTGATACTTCCGTCTTGACATCACACCCAAGACACTACGATTCTCGATATACCCAGAAGAGGCATACACAGAAACCGATTAAAGCCCTGGACGACCAAAACCAAAGTATATTGATTGTCGCAAGTATTAGTGGTGCAAGTCTCAAGTTAAGACCAAACACACCTACCCTTATTTCGGACTTCCATAGACACATAGTCATACTACCAATGGAATTCCGAGGGGGTCTATCCATAGCGAAGCTGTTTCCTATACCATCGGTAAAACACAACCCCTATTACACTTGCATGAGTATCATATACCCAAATATATGAGAACTATGCTGTTATGCCCTCACAATGCGTACAAGTGTAATACTAGTCTTTTACGTATTATCGATGTCCAATCTCGATAATACTCTGACTAGGGATATTTAATGATTTATCCTTCGTGGATTGATACTGTCTCATATCATTCTCAATCCAGGAACAAATCATAGAGACCTCATATCATTTATATATCTTGGTGTTCTAATCACAAATGATAAAAGTGCAATCTCCTTTGTCACATAGTTAATTTGTACAACAACACCGTGATCTGTACAAATAGTGATGCTATGGGTCATAATTGTCCAACAATCTCCCACTTGGCCTATAGCCAGTCACTCGAGTGTCTAACATCCGAACTATGTACGGTTGGCTCAAACTGCTGAGAAAAAGCTTTCGTCAGCGGATTTACATGATTATCGACTGATGTGATTTATACGATCATTATATCGCCACGATGTATGATCCGAACGAATCAGATGATTATCTAAGTATGTATCTGGATCGTTGATGAGACGATTAATTCTTTAGCCTGTGCTGACGCCTAGCTCAGCTGCTAACAGAACTATATCTAATCTAATTAGATTATTATCGACCCATAAGGCTTCTATTATTGCCTCAGCTACAGCAATAACCCGCATTTATTATTTTT
>SKCR01042901.1:0-32142 GCA_019454045.1 Zanthoxylum bungeanum
CATTGGACCTTCTGGAACATGCACGGTGGTGGTCCATTTGTCTTCATCATTGGTTATATCCTGGGCTTCATCATATACAGACTCTGATTTTTAGAGGGATGTTGATTCTAGGAAATCAATATCTGGATCAGTGTTTACCCTAGGTTGTAGGGCCATTGTGTGGAAGAGCATAAAACAATCTTTTATTGCTAACTCCACCATTGAGGCTGAGTATGTAGCAGCTAAGGAAGCACACATAGTTTATTGCGATAATAGTAGTGCATTGGGGAACTCCAAAGAACCAAGAAGCCACAAAAGGGAAAATATATAGAGAGAAAATATCATCGCATCAGGGAGATAGAGATGAGACATTTCTATCGTGTAAATTTCATCCGAAGAGAACCTGGCTGATCCGTTTACAAAGCCCTTGTCAGCTAAAGTGTTTGAAGGTTACCTAAAGGGTCTAGGATTACGGGATATATTTTTCTCTAGTGCAAGTGGGAGATTTTTATGATATATGCCCTAAAGGTTCATGTAATGCAAACAGAGTTATTTTCTACAAATGCATTGTTCATTAAACAATTGTTTTGATTTAAATCATATATTTAAATTATCACGTTTACCTTTGATTAGTGTATACCGTAGTATAGTGTATATCGAACCAGTATCGGATGATCACATGTAAGGCCTGGGGCTGGAGATGTGTCTGCCCCGTACGATACACATATCGGACATCAAGCAACCAGTCTCTTTGAATCGGATAATCCTGACCTAGTCATATTATCCCGATGGTTGCAACCATTATAGAGTACTAGTTCTGTATCCCTCGCGATCATCATCTCCATATGTCTGAAGTGATACTTCCATCTTGACATCACACCCAATACACTACGATTCTCGATAAATCCAGAAGAGGTGTACACAGAACCCGTTAAAGCCCTGGACCACCAAAGTAAAGTTTACCGATTGTCGTAAGTACTAGCGATGCAAGTCTCAGGTTAAGATCATATGCACCTACCCTGAAGCGGACTCCCATAGACACGCAGACATACTACCAATGGGATTCCGCGGGGTCTATCCAGAGCGAAGCTGTTTTCCGTACCATCGGTAAAACACAACCTCCTACCGCACTTGCATAAGTATCCTATACTTAAATATATGAGAACTATGCCGTTGTGCCCTCACAACATGCACAAGTGCAGTACTAGTCTATTCCGCATTATCGATGTCCAATCTCGATAATACTACGACTAGGGATATTTAATGATTAAACCTTTATGGATTGATACCGTCTCATATCATCACAATCCGGAACTAATCATAGGGACTCTTACCATTTATATCAAAGTAAATAAATTACAAAACGGTAAAAGGCAATTTCATTACTACATAGTTAATTTTGTACAATAATACAATATCATTTACAAAATAGTGACGCTATGGGTCATAACTGTCTAACACTCAATCGAGCTCTTGTGGAGAATTGGCACTTTGACTCGTAGTTGTGCCTTCTCTGGACATGTTAATATTTTAATTATATATTTTCCCTTTTTTTAATCTTTGCAACTGCAACAAATGTTAGAAATAATAATTAAAAGCAAAGTAAAAAAAATAAAATCCTCACAATTCCTCATGTTTGTCACTCAGATGGCTTTTAGCCGAAGATAAGCTCACCCACACTTGCCTTTTACTCTCTTACCCTCAAATGAGTTCTTAAGGATTTGAGCCTAGTATGGTTGAAACCCATAATTTTTTCCCAAATAGCACTTTTCAGCTCAATCACAAGTACAATAGATAGGTAGACACAATCAGAAGGGAAAGAAGACGCTGACAACGATTTACGAGAATTAATAAAGAAAGCTAGTTAAATGCGAATGAAAGGAAAACAAGTACACTATCGATTGCGGCAAATAAGATAGCAGGTAAACGATTACACTTGAAAATTAGAATTTTGAAACACGCACAGTAAATTACACAATCACCTCGTCTCGACAATTGGAATGCTAGGAAAAAAAATTATACGTAGGCAAAATTTTAATACTTTGTACTCTATTTTTTTCCGCATTTTTCGAACCTTCTAAAATGTTTGGTGGTGTGGAATGGACCTGATTTTGATTAGTTCAAAATTTTTGACCAAGTTTACCTACTGCCACAAAGAGTCTAAGGCTTTAGAACCCTAGGTCATGTGAAATGCACAAACGCAGCCAGGAAAAATCAAACGTAGAATTTCACAGGAAATGACAAACGCCGAGAACAAAACCGACGTACAAATGCAGACATAATACAAAACAACACAGAAAACACAGGAAAAAAACAACAAAAAAAGACACGGAAGGTAATGAAAAATAAGAAAATCACAGGAAGAAAATAAACGTAGAATATAAAAATAAGAACACACGTGACAATATAACTATCAAAAATAGAACAGATATGTGAACTGACCATGGAACCTTTGCTCCTAATACCAACTGATGAAAACCTTCCTGGAACAAGCCAAGCAAACCCACACAAGACTAAAACAGTTCTCAAGAAAGCGAAGATATTTCAGATAAAAACTATCAACCTCTGAGGAACAAGCAACAGAAACCTAGAGTGCTAATGGGGCGCCACAAATGATTAGCAGACCTTTGATAAGCCAAAACCATTGAGAACAATTAACAGTTTCTCAAAGTTCACAAATAGATATAATTTTATTGATGAAGAGTTAATGAAAATAGAACCAAAAGTTAGCCTTTTATAAGGAGGCTTCAACCAAAACCCTAACCCAAAAAAGGACAAAAGATGAAACTACCCACACACCAACATGTGTGTATCATAAAACTAACCTAAGATATCCCCACTTGCAAACCCTTGCACGTTTAATCTAATTCCCAAACATAAATATAATCTAAAGTAATATGCTCAAACATAAATAAATGGCCAAATTAAAACAAATGTCAAGCCCTAAATAAAATAATAATAATATAAAATAACTGTAATAAAATAAGCCTAAGCATGGGTTCATCCAGCTTCAAGCCCATACTCAATGTAGTAAATATGCGGGAATAGTTAGATATAATATTCTATATGAATCCTGCATTGCTTCTTGGATCTTTTTAGCTCGAGACCTCGTCATTGGACCTTCTGGAACATGCACGGTGGTGGTCCATTTGTCTTCATCATTGGTTATATCCTGGGCTTCATCATATACAGACTATGATTTTTAGAGGGCTGTTGATTCTAGGAAATCAATATCTGGATCAGTGTTTAACCTAGGTTGTAGGGCCATTGTGTGGAAGAGCATAAAACAATCTTTTATTGCTAACTCCACCATTGAGGCTGAGTATGTAGCAGCTAAGGAAGCACACATAGTTTATTGCGATAATAGTAGTGCATGGGGAACTCCAAAGAACCAAGAAGCCACAAAAGGGAAAATATATAGAGAGAAAATATCATCGCATCAGGGAGATAGAGATGAGACATTTCTATCGTGTAAATTTCATCCGAAGAGAACCTGGCTGATCCGTTACAAAGCCCTTGTCAGCTAAGTGTTTGAAGGTTACCTAAAGGGTCTAGGATTACGGGATATATTTTTCTCTAGTGCAAGTGGGAGATTTTTATGATATATGCCCTAAAGGTTCATGTAATGCAAACAGAGTTATTTTCTACAAATGCATTGTTCATTAAACAATTGTTTTATTTAAATCATATATTATAAATTATCACTTTACCTTTGATTAGTGTATACCGTAGTATAGTGTATATCGAACCAGTATCGGATGATCACATGTAAGGCCTGGGGGTGGAGATGTGTCTGCCCCGTACGATACACATATCGGACATCAAGCAACCAGTCTCTTTGAATCGGATAATCCTGACCTAGTCATATTATCCCGATGGTTGCAACCATTATAGAGTACTAGTTCTGTATCCCTCGCGATCATCATCTCCATATGTCTGAAGTGATACTTCCATCTTGACATCACACCCAATACACTACGATTCTCGATAAATCCAGAAGAGGTGTACACAGAACCCGTTAAAGCCCTGGACCACCAAAACTAAAGTTTACCGATTGTCGTAAGTACTAGCGATGCAAGTCTCAGGTTAAGATCATATGCACCTACCCTGAAGCGGACTCCCATAGACACGCAGACATACTACCAATGGGATTCCGCGAGGTCTATCCAGAGCGAAGCTGTTTTCCGTACCATCGGTAAAACACAACCTCCTACCGCACTTGCATAAGTATCCTATACTTAAATATATGAGAACTATGCCGTTGTGCCCTCACAACATGCACAAGTGCAGTACTAGTCTATTCCGCATTATCGATGTCCAATCTCGATAATACTACGACTATGGATATTTAATGATTAAACCTTTATGGATTGATACCGTCTCATATCATCACAATCCGGAACTAATCATAGGGACTCTTACCATTTATATCAAAGTAAATAAATTACAAAACGGTAAAAGGCAATTTCATTACTACATAGTTAATTTTGTACAATAATACAATATCATTTACAAAATAGTGACGCTATGGGTCATAACTGTCTAACACTCAATTCGAGCTCTTGTGGAGAATTGCACTTTGACTCGTAGTTGTGCCTTCTCTGGACATGTTAATATTTTAATTATATATTTTCCTTTTTTTTAATCTTTGCAACTGCAACAAATGTTAGAAATAAAAATAATTAAAGCAAAGTAAAAAAAATAAAATCCTCACAATTCCCTCATGTTTGTCACTCAGATGGCTTTTAGCCGAAGATAAGCTCACCCACACTTGCCTTTACCTCTCTTACCCTCAAATGAGTTCTTAAAGGATTTGAGCCTAGTATGGTTGAAACCCATAATTTTTTCCCAAATAGCACTTTTCAGCTCAATCACAAGTACAATAGATAGGTAGACACAATCAGAAGGGAAAGAAGACGCTGACAACGATTTACGAGAATTAATAAAGAGCTAGTTAAATGCGAATGGAAGAGGAAAACAAGTACACTATCGATTGCGGCAAATAAGATAGCAGGTAAACGATTACACTTGAAATTTAGAATTTTGAAACACGCACAGGTAAATTACCACAATCACCTCGTCTCGACAATTGGAATGCTAGGAAAAAAAATTATACGTAGGCAAAATTTTAATACTTTGTACTCTATTTTTTTTCCGCATTCTTCGAACCTTCTAAAATGTTTGGTGGTGTGGAATTGACCTGATTTTGATTAGTTCAAAATTTTGGACAAGTTTACCTACTGCCACAAAGAGTCTAAGGCTTTAGAACCCTAGGTCATGTGAAATGCACAAACGCAGCCAGGAAAAATCAACGTAGAATTTCACAGGAAATGACAAACGCCGAGAACAAAACCGACGTACAAATGCAGACATAATACAAAACAACACAGAAAACACAGGAAAAAAACAACAAAAAAAGACACGGAAGGTAATGAAAAATAAGAAAATCACAGGAAAGAAAATACGTAGAATATAAAAAAAAACAACACGTGACAATATAACTATCAAAAATAGAACAGATATGTGAACTGACCATGGAACCTTTGCTCCTAATACCAACTGATGAAACCTTCCTGGAACAAGCCAAGCAAACCACACAAGACTAAAACAGTTCTCAAGAAAGCGAAGATATTTCAGATAAAAACTATCAACCTCTGAGGAACAAGCAACAGAAACCTAGAGTGCTAAGGGGCGCCACAATGATTAGCAGACCTTTGATAAGCCAAACCATTGAGAACAAATTAACAGTTTCTCAAAGTTCACAATAGATATAATTTTATTGATGAAGAGTTAATGAAAATAGAACCAAAAGTTAGCCTTTTATAAGGAGGCTTCAACCAAAAACCCTAACCCAAAAAAGGACAAAAGAAGTGAAACTACCCACACACCAACATGTGTGTATCCTAAAACTAACCTAAGATATCCCCACTTGCAAACCCTTGCACGTTTAATCTAATTCCCAAACATAAAATAATAATCTAAAGTAATATGCTCAAACATAAATAAATGGCCAAATTAAAACAAATGTCAAGCCCTAAATAAAATAATAATAATATAAAATAACTGTAATAAAATAAGCCTAAGCATGGGTTCATCCTGCTTCAAGCCCATACTCAATGTAGTAAATGTGCGGGATAGTTAGATATAATCTTATATATGAATCCATGCATTGCTTCTTGGATCTTCTTAGCTCGAGACCTCGTCATTGGACCTTCTGGAACATGCACGGTGTGGTCCATTTGTCTTCATCATTGGTTATATCCTGGGCTTCATCATATACAGACTCTGATTTTTAGAGGGATGTTTTTCTAGGAAATCAATATCTGGATCAGTGTTTACCCTAGGTTGTAGGGCCATTGTGTGGAAGAGCATAAAACAATCTTTTATTGCTAACTCCACCATTGAGGCTGAGTATGTAGCAGCTAAGAAGCACACATAGTTTATTGCGATAATAGTAGTGCATTGGGGAACTCCAAAGAAACCAAGACCACAAAAAGGAAAATATAGAGAGAAAATATCATCGCATCAGGGAGATAGAGAGAGAGACATTTCTATCGTGTAAATTTCATCCGAAGAGAACCTGGCTGATCCGTTTACAAAGCCCTTGTCAGCTAAAGTGTTTGAAGGTTACCTAAAGGTCTAGGATTACGGGATATATTTTTCTCTAGTGCAAGTGGGAGATTTTTATGATATATGCCCTAAAGTTCATGTAATGCAAACAGAGTTATTTTCTACAAATGCATTGTTCATTAAACAATTGTTTTGATTTAAATCATATATTATAATTATCACGTTTACCTTTGATTACTTATGTGCCTTCAGACTTAATGTGTGAGTGTCATACATAAGAGGATTTAAGTCTGTAGTTAGTAATCTAAAATAGTCCATAGAGATCAAACAAAGCATGCACTTTGTTTGTGGTTTATTTATAGCTGTGGTCCATTCTATAACTGTATGGTGACCTTTCGAGATCGTCCATGTGTGACATGAGAATGAATGCACTTTATATGATGTGATCATGAGGACTGGACCCATATGTTGAGTTCTAATATAGGTCCCAAGATCAACAAATCAAGCAAGAAAACGCATGAATACACAACATAGGAGGTGCGGAATATACTCACAATGATTGGTTTGGATGCTACGAAGAACAAGCCACTTCTTGCTTCTCCAAAACGCGGCAGTGGCGTCCTTGTACTGCAGTGGAGTGCTCGGTTTTGCTCCTCTTTGAACCTCAAAAATTCGGCCATGGATGAACACCATTGAAGCTCCAAGCTTCAGCTTCAATAAGGAATTCCAAGCTCATAAATTCGTTTCCCTATCACCATAATATAACCCATGTGGTGTGCTAGCACTACTCATCTTCCTTGCTTCTCTTCTTCATTCGGTCAAACCCAGATTTTGAAGAACAAGAATCGGTTCCAAAACCGTGAGAGAAGGAAGATGAAAAGAGAGGGAAAAGGAGAAGACCGTGGTGATTGAGAGTGAGAGAGAGAAATGATTTTTGGTTTATATATTTATTTCATTTTCCAAAAACAAAAACAAATATATAAATCATTTTTCATATATATCAAAAGTTAAAAAAGCAAAAGTCTATTAATGCTTTTCATCATTTCTACTTTTTACTTTAAGTCACATCACATCAATTTAATAAAGTGACATGTTGTCAAGTCACATCACTCAAAGTGACAATTGATTTGACGCATGATGTGATTAACGATTTGACGCTTGATTTGACTTGCGTGCCGCACTCGAATTCGAAATGCGAATGCGCTCGCAAATAATCCCGGGCTCGGGTTCGTTAATTCCAAATTAACGAATTTTCCGTTGCGTCGTAATTAAATGATTACGCCTAGCGAAATCATTATTCACGTCGCTAACGAATTAATTCTAAATTAATTCGTTCGCCCGAATTAAAATCTAATTTTAATTTTGTGTCGAAATCCAATTTCATTAAAATATATCGAATATATTATTTTATCGATTAATTCCAAATTAATCGTTCTCTCTCTTTAATGAATATTTTATCCCAGATAAAAATATCCGCAGTTAATCCCAGATTAATTTTCTCTCTCTTCTAATTAATCCTAGATTAATTAAGTGCGAGTTATACATCATCGGTGAATCTTCAGGAAGCGACCCATGAGATCTCCGGATATGTTGGCAGTAAATACGGTCGTCGGATTATCCGAACACGTAAGTACCTCGTACTACGTTTATACCGATTTACAAGACAAGGTTGGCTTCTAGCAAAGCGCCATGCCTACCCAATTCTCCAGAAATATTCTTACAGGAATATATAGATCTGTATCAAGCGTAGTATACCGTAGTATTGTGTATATCGGCCCAGTATCGGATAGTCACGTGCTAGGGCTGGGGGTGGATAAGTGTCTGCCCCGTCCGAAGCACATGTCGGATGTCTGGTAACTAGTCTCTATAATCGGATATGTATGACCTAGTCATAATATCCCGATGGTTGCGCAACACTTAAGAGCACTAATATCGTATCCTGCGTGACATCATCTTCAATATGACTGAAGTGATATTTCCGTCTTGACATCACACCAATACACTACGACTCTCTGATAAACCCAGAAGTGGTGTACGTAGAACCGGTTAAACCATGTACCACCAAGACCAAAGTCTATCGATTATCGTAAGTATTAGCGATGTAAGTCTCAGGTTAAAACCATACACACCTACCCTGATTTCGGTCTCCCATAGACACATAGTCATAATACCAATGGGATTCCGAGGGGTCTATCCAGAGCGAAGCTGTTTCCCGTACCATCGGTGAAACACAACCTCCTATCGCACTTGCATAAGTATCCTATACTTAAATATATGAGAAACTGGCCGTCGTGCCCTCACAACGCGCACAAGTGCAATACTAGCCTATTCCGCATTATCGATGTCCTGTCTCGATAATACTCCGGCTAGGGATATTTAATGATTAATCCTTCGTGGACTGATACTGTCTCATATCATCTCAATCCAGGAACTAATCATGGACCTCTCTTCATTTATACACTTATGGTGATCTAATCACAAATGATGAGAGTGCAATTTCCTTGTCACATAGTTAATTTGTACAACAACACCGTGATCTGTACAAATAGTGACGCTATGGGTCATTTTTTCCAACAATCTCCCACTTGGCACATAGCCAGTCACTCGAGTGTCTAACACCCGAACTATGTACGGTTCGCTCAAATTGCTGAGGAAAGGTTTTCGTCAGTGGATTTGCGTAATTATCTTCTGACGCGATTTATACGATCATCACATCGCCACGATGTATTATCCGAACGAATCAGATGATATAGAAGTATATATCTGGATCGTCGATGAGACCTTTAATTCCTTAGCCTGTGCTGACGCCTAGCTCAGCTGCTAAAAGAACTATATCTATTTAATTAGATTTATTATCGATCCAAATGGCTTCTATTGCTGCCTCAGCTGCAGCAATAATCCGCATTTGTTGTTAATTCGGCAACAGTTATCTTGCTCGGAATATTTCCAGCTCACTGTCCCAGTGTTCAAACTTTTATAGTACCGCAGTATTTACCGGTTTGGAAACTTGCAGCAGTGATCCTAGTCACTTCAAGTTCTCCATCTCCATAGTTTAAGACAACATCTTTAGTTCTCTCAGATACTAACAGATGTTCTTAATCTTCAATCCAGTGACTATCACTTGGATTGACCCGATTGTGACTCCATATGCTCGAAGCGTATGAGACACCAATACAAGTACATTTTAAATGTACAATTTCCAGAGAGTGTTAACAACTCCAAATCTATCCCTGTAGATCTTTATTCCTCGAATAAAGGTTGTTACTCCCCAGAATTCTACGGAGAATTTCTATTGAAAGCCAAGCTTTCATCAATTGCTATATGGGAATTTCATTGTCAGTGCCCTCCCACTAACCTCCTTATATACACAAGAATTATTTCGTTTTGCAAATCATAAACCATTATGATTATTTCAAAACGTCAGTTCCAAGAACCTATGCTTGCTTCAATCCAAACATGGATCGAATAACCTGCAAACCTTGTTTGTCGGTTATACAAAAATCGTCAGGATGTTGTAAGCATCCTCCAAAAGGTTTCCTTTTCAGGAAAGCGATTTTGATCTGCAACTGACACATTTCATAAATGAAATATGCAGTTATCAACAAGCATCTTCAAAATGGATTTACCACGGCAACAGGTAAAAGGTTGAACCGTTATTAACACAATGTTGATAACGATACCTTTCCGTCAAAAGCCCAGCTTTGTACGTTGGTATGTTGCCTTCCATGTATGTCTTCCTTGAAGACGTTTAATGTACCAATAGGCACAATGCCTTGTGGTACAACAACTAGTATCCAAAATAGTTGTTATACATGGAATCCATTTCGGATTCATGGCACTTTGCCATAATAGGGAGTCGATACCTCGTATCACTTCCTCAAAACGTAGTCGGTGGATGTACCTTCATAAGATTGACATCTTTATGAGGTTAGATCAGAAACCAATACCCTAGGTCGTTTTCTGGCTCTATCCGATCTACTCAGTTATTGTGTATTCGAAGATTAATGGTACAGATTCATCATCGATGAACTATTTATGTTCCATTACGGACCTTGTGCCTTGAACAGTATTACTCCGATTTTCATCGAGTATCACTATCCTCCCACTGACCACTGCATATCGGTATTCCTCTCAGGAAAAACCGCATGGTGAGCAACAATCACATTGTTCTCATGTGAGATATATAAGTACTATACTTATGGTTTCCCTTAGGATAACTTATATTGGCACTTATCCAATTTGGGTCCTTAGTTTGGTATCATCCAAACGTTATGCCTGGCATACCCAAATTATCAGGAATGAGAAACCTCGTTTCTTCCCTGTTAATATCCTATATGACATCTGTCAAACAGATTTATATGGAACCTTATTCTAAATAAGTTATTGCACTGTTAAAACTTATCCGTTGAAGGAAATGGTAGCTCAGAGCGACTCATGATTGCCTTATCATGTCTAACATGATTCGGTTAATCCGTTCGGACACACCGTCACTTTGACGTGTTCCGAGAGGAGTCCCCATTTGAAAGAATACTATACTATTTCAAGTATGCAAGAAACTTATTGCTTAAGTATTTTCCATTACGGTCTTACCGTGACGGTATAATACTCTAGCCGATCTGTTTGTCTATTTCGTGTCGAAACTCTAAAAGTTTCTGATTGTGTTCTTCAAAAGAAACATATAACCATAACGTGATGCCACATCCGTTTAAGTCACGAAATATTCATGTTCACATCTAGCCTAGCTAGATATGGGCCCACTTACTTCAGCATGAATAGGGCTAACAGATCGGTGGCCCTTTTACTATTACCAAGCAAATAGTATTTTAGGTACTTTACCTAATAAACTAGATTCGCAGAACTTATTTGAATAGTCAAATCAGTCCTAGTACCCACTCTTCAAAAGTGTGGATATACGAGTCTCGTTAAATTGTGTCCTAGACAACAATGCCACAAATAAGTCTCTATTGATCAAATCAATTTGAGCTATTTATTTGTCATTTTATATGTTTGAGATTTTATTTATATTCAAAATATAAATTCTGTTATTTACATCTAATGTATTTATCTCAGTATCATCTTTATATAATAAAACACTTAGTGTTCTATAATATAAAGGTTTTATCTACAACGGATTAAACACTGATATAGAGATAATGTCTCTAGTCAACTAGTTACATTATAACAATTCCTAATTTAAGTATATACCCAAAGGGTAGTTCCTAAACTTAGGTATCTACGGTCGAAACAGCGACTTTCGTCCCGTTTCCGATTTCGCAGGCAATCTCAGCTTGAAGTCAGTATCCTGCTCAAAGCAGATTCTGAACATCAATACATATATTTTATGTACCACACTAAGTATTTAAAATCTAATTTCAATACTAGCTGTGAACATAACTAAGACAAATATTTTAAAGTTAGAGCCTCGCCCTTTCTTTAATTCCTTCGTGTCTGCCATATCCAAATGGTAGTCACTTTGGGATATGTCAATTATCCTTTTCAATATTTCAGAAACTTTAGGCCAAGCCTTGGGTTTTTAGAATATCGAAACGATGTGCACCTCGTGCTACATGCCAATTGCAAACTTTGACTTATCTCCTATAGAATAGTCAATTAATTCTCCAAGAATTATAAATTGCAATTTTAATACTTCTTAAATCTAAAATTAGATTTATGACAAGTATATTAAATTAAGCATTAAAGTCATCATCACATAAATCTTTCAAAGATTTTACGCTCTACTTACTTTGCTTAATTTTGGGCTTAAGGTATAATAAGTTATTTTATCAAATAAAGTAACCTATTATTTATTCCCAATTTGAAAATTAAATTATTAAAATATTTTAATCCCAGATTATATTTTAAATGTCCAACTTTTCAATTTTATCTTGATTACAATAGTCCAACTATTTAATCAACGATTAGTGGTACTATATATATTATAATGATTATAATAGTCCAACTATATAATCAAATATAATCCAAATTAATTAACCTCAATTACATTGATTACTATAATCCAATTATAAAATCAACTGTAAACTGAAATTAATTAATTCAAATATATTGATTAATATAATCCAATTATATATAATCAAGTATAATACAGTCCAACTGTTTATTAAAACAACAATTTAAATATTAGTCCAACTAACATTTAATCTAATGACGAAATAATTTAAATGAGCGCGTATGGCGAGTAATTGAACGAGTATTGCAAATTCAATTCTTACCTCCCACTATTTTTCGTCGAGCCTCTAACCCTCTGTCGAGTACTCGGGAAACCGTGTTTCCTAGTGGGCTAGGATCCCGTTAAATATCACACACTCTGACTTTGGCCAACATATTGTATGATAATTAACTAGGTAGATCTCGAAGATCAATTGGATCTCATCCAATTCCTAGATCCAGTAGGCGGATATCCAAATCCTAAACATATATCTTATATATGCCAATACATCCAATGTATTACCTAACCTTTTTCTCTGAATAAACTAAGCATTGGCTTTGGCACAACAAACCTAGTGATCCCAGTCAAGCGCGAATCCATTGACATGAAGCTTCGTAATCAATGTCAATGGACAAGAAGTGGTCTTGACTTTGGCCAACAAACCACAACTTGGACACGACACCGATATGGAACAAAGCTTCGTGATTAAAACACATCTTCGACGGACAAGGGCTTGACTTTGGCCAACAACCCCTGCCAATCTCGGATCTTGAGTAAAAATCACTCAATGGAAGGAAAATAAACGCTTGATATTTAACGAGGGTTTTTCGCGTGCAAATTGGCTACCAATTTATTATCTTTGTTAAGGTCATCATCATACACCCTTAAACATGCATTCTAAACACATAATAAAGCGCATATGAAATAAAATAATAATGATATGCGGATGGATACTTTACATTGATCCTAGATCAAATCTCTCACTTTCTCTCTCCCGCTAGCACATGTATTTACTTCTACCCGTTACACTACACTTCTAAAGAAACCTCATTTACATTGAGAGGGAATAGGTGAGAAGAGAATACAAAGAAATAAGAGATAAGGCTGGACTCGCAGGTCCAATTAATAAATCAATTTATTACAATTTCCAAATCGTCCCACCCGACTAATATCCATCCGATATACATTATTCATGCATCGCAACCATGTATTCATACAAGCATGTTATCAATCAATCAAATCCAATTAATTAATCTGATAATTAGTGATCATCCAATGTTCAAACAACGATTTGATTTTTGCTCGAGTCAAACTCGTTTTGCGAATAAGTACTCAAAGTACGAATACTTGAATTAAATTAAACTACATAATTAAATCCAATTTAATACGCATTTAATTCTAATTCACTATTTAATTCCAAATTAAATATTACACCTTTATTAACGAACCTTTACGACTTAAATTCCAAATTTAATCGCAACGGGTCTCAAAGCCCGATTAACATCTAATGTTTATTTAATTAAAGTCCAATGGGCTTTTAATTAATTTCTATAAGGCGTGGACTTTTGGTCAACTCGGGTCAAACCGAACAACCAAAATCCAATCGGGAGTTAGTACCCCATAAGCCTTTAAATTAATTTTGGCCCATTAGGCTCAATTAAATAATTAAGGTCCATTAAGTCATAATTGGACCTTTTGGATTCGGTTTTGGGCCTAATTGGATCCAACCAATTTGCCTAAACCCAACTTTGTTACAACAAAGCCCAAAAGCCCAATTACAACCTAACAAGCCCAATTTCAAAAATCAAGCCCAAATTAATTAACTTACAAAATTCCAAATTTCACAATTAATTAACCTAAGTGTAATACACAATCAATTACCCAATTAACATTTCTAAAACATCAATTAGCCTAATTAATCATGCACTTTAACAACCAAATAGTGTCCAACACAATTCAATTAAAATCAAACCCAATTTACATGCTTTCAACTCTCGGCAATTAGGGGTTTTTCAATTCGATTCGGTTTCAATCCAATTGAATCCACAATCATAATTTACCAAATCAATTCAACTCATCCAATGAATCAAACAACAAAATCACAATGAATTTCATGTCCAATTGAATTCGGCCAAGCCACTTTATTAAGGGAAAATTGTTCCAAATCACAATTCAATCCATTGAACTTCAAAACAACATTACCCAATTGTTTTAAGTCATCCAATGATCAAACAAAACAAAATTACCAAGACATTAGGGTTATCCATTTTCGGCCATGCCTCCAATTTGGGGAAAATTGATCCAATCCAATTTCCTTGAAATTGATCACACACAATCTCAATAAAACATGTTTTAAGCATACTTAAACATCCAATTTAATTAAAACATGCTCAAACACATTTTACCCAATTTCAAGTTATGTTCAACCTAAAGAATTGGGGAAAATTGATCCAATCCAATTTTCTTGAAATTGATCATGCACAACTTCAATTAATCAACATACAAGCATACTTAATCAACCAATTCAACCAAATCATGCTTCAATTGATTTTACCCAATTTGTCATGCCCAAAATTTAGGGAAAATTGAATCCAATCCAATTTCATGAAATTGATCATGCACAATCTCAATTAAACATCATCCAAGCATGCTTAAACAATCAATTTAACCAAAACAAGTCAAAATCGATTTTGCCCAATAAACCCTAACTTTTTTTCATGCTTGATAATAGCTCAAGATACCATTGTTGAGTTCTAATATAGGTCCCAAGATCAACAAATCAAGCAAGAAAACGCATGAATACACAACATAGGAGGTGCGGAATATACTCACAATGATTGGTTTGGATGCTACGAAGAACAAGCCACTTCTTGCTTCTCCAAAACTCCATGGCAGTTCGGCAGTGGCGTCCTTGTACTGCAGTGGAGTGCTCGGTTTTGCTCCTCTTTGAACCTCAAAAATCGGCCATGGATGAACACTATTGAAGCTCCAAGCTTCAAGCTTCAATAAGGAATTCCAAGCTCATAAATTCGTTTCCCTATCACCATAATATAACCCATGTGGTGTGCTAGCACTACTCATCTTCCTTGCTTCTCTTCTTCATTCGGTCAAACCCAGATTTTGAAGAACAAGAATCGGTTTCCAAAACCGTGAGGAGAAGGAAGATAGATGAAAAAAGAGGGAAAAGGAGAAGACCGTGAGTGATCAGTGAGAGAGAGAAAATGATTTTTGGTTATATATTATTTCATTTTCCAAAAACAAAACAAATATATAAATCATTTTTCATATATATCAAAAGTTAAAAAAGCAAAAGTCTATTAATGCTTTTCATCATTTCTACTTTTTACTTTAAGTCACATCACATCACTTTAATAAAGTGACATGTTGTCAAGTCACATCACTCAAAGTGACAATTGATTTGACAATTGATGTGATTAACGATTTGACGCTTGATTTGACTTGCGTGCCGCACTCGAATTCAAAATGCGAATGCGCTCGCAAATAATCTCCGGCTCGGTTCGTTAATTCCAAATTAACGAATTTTCCGTTGCGTCGTAATTAAATGATTACGCCTAGCGAAATCATTATTCACGTCGCTAACGAATTAATTCTAAATTAATTCGTTCGCCCGAATTAAAATCTAATTTTAATTCTGCGTCGAAATCCAATTTCATTAAAATATATCGAATATATTTTTTATCGATTAATTCCAAATTAATCATTCTCTCTCTTTAATGAATATTTTATCCCAGATAAAATATCTCCGCAGTAATCCCAGATTATTAATTTTCTCTCTCTTCTAATTAATCCTAGATTAATTAAGTGCGAGTTATACATCATCGGTGAATCTTCAGGAAGCGACCCATGAGATCTCCGGATATGTTGGCAGTAAATACGGTCGTCGGATTATCCGAACACGTAAGTACCTCGTACTACGTTTATACCGATTTACAAGACAAGGTTGGCTTCTAGCAAAGCGCCATGCCTACCCAATTCTCCAGAAATATTTCTTAGGAATATATAGATCTGTATCAAGCGTAATATACCGTAGTATTGTGTATATCGGCCCAGTATCGGATAGTCACGTGCTAGGGCTGGGGCTGGATAAGTGTCTGCCCCGTCCGAAGCACATGTCGGATGTCTGGTAACTAGTCTCTATAATCGGATATGTATGACCTAGTCATAAATCCCGATGGTTGCGCAACACTTAAGAGCACTAATACCGTATCCTGCGTGACATCATCTTCAATATGACTGAAGTGATATTTCGTCTTGACATCACACCCAATACACTACGACTCTCTGATAAACCCAGAAGTGGTGTACGTAGAACCGGTTAAAGCCCTGTACCACCAAGACCAAAGTCTATCGATTATCGTAAGTATTAGCGATGTAAGTCTCAGGTTAAGACCATACACACCTACCCTGATTTCGGTCTCCCATAGACACATAGTCATAATACCAATAGGATTCCGAGGGGTCTATCCAGAGCGAAGCTGTTTCCCGTACCATCGGTGACACACAACCTCCTATCGCACTTGCATAAGTATCCAATACTTAAATATGAGAACTATGCCGTCGTGCCCTCACAACGCGCACAAGTGCAATACTAGCCTATTCCGCATTATCGATGTCCTGTCTCGATAATACTCCGGCTAGGGATATTTAATGATTAATCCTTCGTGGACTGATACTGTCTCTCATATCATCTCAATCCAGGAACTAATCATATGGACCTCTCTTCATTTATACACTTATGGTGATCTAATCACAAATGATGAGAGTGCAATTTCCTTGTCACATAGTTAATTTGTACAACAACACCGTGATCTGTACAAATAGTGACGCTATGGGTCATTTTGTCCAACACCATATATAAATGAATTTCTTAAAAAATCTGTTAAATAAAGAAACTCATTTAAAATATTAGATGGTCATATATGTATTGATATGAATTCTGAGTGTACTACGAACTCCTACATGATAGGCTAAATCTTTTGATTTATAAAGGTGAGGTTGGCGTGGCAATCCTGACCAATAGCTTAGAACTTTGAGGACATGGTTTATGTGTAGCTGGGGACATTTTATCTAGATATTGAGTTCACTCCTTCTTGCGAGAAGTTGAGGAGTATCTTCCTTAAGGGTTGAATCAGTACTTGAAAGATTGGAGCACTAATGTCTTTTTTTTTTTAATTGAAAGATTAATATTCAAAATGGTTATGAATAAATCGTTCATTAGAGAATCAATGGTACTTAAGGTAAAAATGATGAGAGGGGTATAACGAACATTATGACCCGGCTCTAATTATGAGATACTCGTGAAAGGTCAATCTGTATATAATGACTATATCGATGGACACCAACGTAGTTCGACTTATATTATTATCTACGACAACGAGAGTGCAGCTTTGTATTTTTAGTGGAATAACCTAAAGTTAATAATTCAGAATATTTAATTAAAGAGTTTAATTAATATTTCAGGATTATTGGAGCTCGGAACTGAAGGTCCATTTTGTCAAAATTAAATATAATTGGATAGTCCAATTATATACTGATATATTATTAATATGATTAATAATATTTTTGGTCACACTTGAAACTATATTTATTAATTTTAATATATAGTTTTCATAATAAATTACTATATGATACTTATTTATTATAAATTATTTAATTCAATTATATTGTATAATTAATAAATATTTTGAATTAATGGATTTTCAAAAATATATTTTCGAAAAACTTAATTTGGAATATAAGTTACATCTTTTTGTTTAGTTATATTTTTAATGCCACTATGATGACATTTATCAAAATAATTTTGTTGTTACAAAATCCTTAAGACATGTCGAAATTTTGGAGTTAAAGGGGTTATGGTTTTGTTTAATTTTGACAACATACCCAAAGTGTAAAAAGAAAGAAAAGTTTTTTTTTTGGTGAACTCCAACTTTGAAAAACCCTAGCCACCCATATTCTTATTTTTCCTCTCAAGAGTTGAAAGGAAAAGGTGTGAAGAACAAAGAAAAACTATATAAATATAACTTGGGGTGACAATTCAATTATCTAAAGTGTTTAGAGTTTTAATTTTGTGAGTGAAGCCCACTCTTCCATTTACTGGTTGCGAGATATAGCACGAAAGACCTTTGAAATTCAACACAAAATCATCTTCTTGCTTCTCTTGTTGCTCTCGGCAGTGAGCAGAAAAATCTGCTCCTTACCGCTCCTTATAACTTGATTTAGGTCTCAGTTTGCATTGTATTTTAGCCCAAAAAATTGAAAATACAAAATGATATTTTGTGGTCGTTGTAGGGCTATTTTTTTGAAAAAAATGAACCTGAATTGCTGCCCTCATTCACGCAAAATATGGGCTATTTTTGTGTGTGTTGTGCAGGTGTAACCTGTGGAAAATAGCCCAAATTTTTGCTGCTGTTCCGGGGTTGGAAAAATAGTGAAAAATAGAAGCAAAACAAGTCCTGAAGGGCTGGAGAGTTTTGGCTAAGAAGGGAAAAAGGTAGTAGAAATATTTTTCAAGGTTGATCCCGGTGTTTAACACGTTTCCGCCGCATGGGAAATCGTTTCCTACAGTCAATGACTACATTGATAGTTATGGATTGTCATATAATATCTGTCAACATCACATGACAAAAATTTCAAATCAAATTCTACCATTATTATTGTATTTTAAAAATATATTTGAATTTTTCTTCCAAAATTCGAGTTAAAATGAAAAATTACATTTTTGTTTCCCACCTAAAATTCATGATAAAAACATATATGTCTTATTAATCTGTTATGTTTTAATGATAGATTTTTATTACAGATTTATTTCTGTCATGAATTATTGATAGACAAAATTTGTCAAATTTTTTTCAAGAATTCTTAATAGAGAAATAATATGTTATAAAAATCTGTTAAGAATTCTTGACAGCAAAAAGTCTGTCAAGAATTCTTGACACCCCGATTTTGACACTTGAGTTTTCTATCAAAAAATCCTTTTCTTGCAGAGTGGGTACTGTCAAGATAGCTTGTTTTTCTAATAGTGTATGTAGTGATTTCAAAAATATTTCTTTTGGTTTTAAGTTTGATGGTTATGGTTTCAGGTATAATTCCATCAGATTTGTATTATTTTTCATGCATTAAAAGTGTCTCAAGTTATTGCCCATTATTTCTAGTTTAATTGTAACATATTGGAGTCGGAGATGTTACCGGCAAGCTATAGATTACCATATCACCCTCAGTCTCCGTCTGATTATCTCTATATTCATCCACTAAACTCATTACACATCGCATCATAACATATGGTCCATGTAGATAATGCACAATTGCTATGAACCCAACTCTATAACCTAAATATGAAACTGGATCATCTATACACACTTTCTCGTTACAACAATCATATTTAGGTAATTACAGATAACTTAATACTAAATTTCATAAAAACATTACTATGACACCATAATGACTGTAGAACAGTTTCCGGATTCACGAGCTCATCTTCCAGGAATCTTGCAAAACAAATCTAGTGTGGTAGGGGTGATTATTTTGGAATATGCAGTAGTAAATGGATACCATAATAAGGAAAAACATAAAATAAATATCACAATAAAATAGTTTTTGTAAAACATCATATGTAAAATAAACTCTGTGAAGCAAACTATGTAAAACACTGTATCGGAAATCAAATCCAAAGCTAATATCATCACAAACAAAATATCTTTGTGAAACTCATTATAGGCATGCATTTTGCATACCCGCCCATGATGAGCCTTGTACGGAGGCACCACTTTTTAAGTCGCGGAAGTCACAGGAAACGGACGTCGGAAGAGAATAATCAAGAATTGACGTTTTGTTGGATTTTTGTTCGCTCGCTTAACCTCGGATTTGCTCGTGGAGCCTCTGTATCAAAATTCTCTCTCGCCCCGAACCTTAAAAACCTAACCCCTGTGACCCTTCACCTTCCATGCACAAACATAAAATAATAAGCCACCAACCAATTAAACAAATTCAAAGAAAATCAAACAATTAAAAAATACAAACCAATTTAATAATAATTTTCACAAAACCAAAATCAAATTAAACTACCCCACACGTCTATTTCATCAACCAAACCAAACACAAAAGGCCAAGCTCCTCACAAATCAACAAACCTCCATTTCCTATCCTCCACAAATCAAACAAACACTAACAAACAAGAAAACAAATAAACAAATGCCCCGCACACCAAAAGCACCTTCAATTCACGACCCCTAACCCCTCACGTTCATTGCCTCAACACTGACATCATAACCAATTCAACAAAGCCCTTCAAATCAACCGAAAAACTCCTTTGTTTTGCATCAGTCATGCCCATTTTCCTCCTCCTTTCACGCCAATCACACGGCACCTCACAACCCCACACGTCTTCAGCTCCATTGGATCATGCCTGAAAAACCTCCAACCAGCCCCTTTAAATTCATCATCATTCACGGCAAGAAAGAGGGACTGCACATCATAAGTCACGTAAACCCTTCACATGAAACCCTTCAAGCTCCTCCTCTCGACCCCATGTTCACGTAAATAACCCCCTGGATCACTTCTTCACACGCCCACAATAGCCTTCATCACCAATCCTCACTGACTACCCCTACTCGGCAACACACAGGCCATTTAGCAACAAACAAAACTCACTACCTTCATAAACCGTACACCCCTCACAACCCCTCTACTCACACTTGACGCAACCAAAGAACCCACACACCCTTTAGCTTCTCGGCAGCCAACACTCAAAACCTTCAGCACCCTCACTTCACGACCTCACGCACTGCGCAGCCCCTCTACTTACTGCCTCTGTCTCACGCCATAGCTTCCCTTCATACACAAGCACACCATCTGCCCACGCGAGGACCCTCTGCCGAGCCCTCAAACAGCGCATAGACACCACTGCCAGCCCACCCACGAAAAGCACTTCCCCTCACACCATAACCACAAGTCCCAGCCACCTCCACACAAGGCCAAAACCAGAATCCATCCACGCCAAATCAGACCTTCATCAACGTCCTTACAGCCCTTAAACCAAGCAACATCTTTCACACATCACTGCACTTCGACTCCACTGCAATCCACTCGGCAAATCCTCTTCATTAACACGTCCCCAGGCCACAAAACACTCAGCTCATTGTCACAAAACCACGCCCAGCCATTGCCTTCATCCACTACCTCACGCCTAGCCAACACCCCCAAGGTAGCCACAAAACCCTACTGCCCTTGCACTTTCACACACCCACAAGCATCCACATAAACCTAAAAAATATTCATTCCATGCACGTAACTAGCCCTCCACAAACCTAAATTGCCTCAAAATTTCACGCGCAAAACTGCCAGCAAACAACCTATCACGTGAAACCCATCAAAACAGCCGCACAATCACCCACAACACTCTACACAAACGGCCCTTGAAAACGCACCACACTTCCACACAAATAAGCCCCTTCAGTCAGCCCTAACCCTTCCTCACGTAACCAGCCCTCCACAACCCTAAACTGCCTCCAAGCCACGGGAAAACAGTAGCCAAAACTGAGAACAAAACAGTCCAAAAATAGCCTGAAAACTCGAGTGAAAATAGTAAGAAAAATAGAGAAAACAGCGGGGAGAAAATAACGAGCGAAACGGAGAAAACAGCAAAAATAGTAGAAATAACGGACCCGTGAAAACAGCAGAAACAGCAGACCAGTGAAAACAGAGAAAATAGTGAACCTGTGAAAAGAGTAGAAACAACGGACCAGTGAAAACAGCAAAACGATATCCCTTCTGGCACCGTGGAATGCACTCTCGGAAAGCGACTTAAAAGGTAAGACCTGAGGGCACCCTTTTATTTATTATCCTTTATTTTAGTTATTTTATTATTTTATTTCCCATGATTATTGTGAATTGGTGCATGATGTGATTTCCGGGTGAACGGAACATGTGTTCTCTCTTGTGGTATATCGGATGGAAACCCGGACGTAAATTTTGTAGCCGAATCCGAATGGACGGTATTGCGGTTTGCACTCGGGATATAATGCCACGTATCACTTGAGAGACACACGTATTTTGTTTCACCCAACCTTGTATTCGAGCATGATTAGGCCCATTATGTTATTTATTACTTAAGCATGATTAGGTCGTTAGTATGTTAGTTCTCTATGCATGTTATAGTTATTTTCTTTCGTAATAGGAGTTTAATCTATGTCTATGCTTATGTTGTTATTTAGTTTTCGTGTTTGATAACTCAGCATGTTCATTGTGTGATATCGTATGGTTGCCGTTATGATAACCTACTTTCAAAGCATGCAAAACCTAGATGAGGATTTACTTTGATGAATGCGAACTAGATCTAAGTTACTCTTGAGCATGTATGTTGCGTAGACAAAGATAAATTATTGCACAAATCCGTTCATTACAAGTGGCATAAGTAAGAGACCATTCCCAATCCAACGGTTTGAGGTATTCCCTTGCGAGGGGTGAGTGCGGCCTTAAATCATTTTCCCGGTTCACACCGGGTGGCGACTCCATTTTATTTCTCCGGTTTAGTCCCCCGTGGGCTACTCCGTACTCCCGACCGGGCGCGGGCCCGGAACAGCGTCGCCCTGTTTCTGTTGTCTACATTCTGGCGACTCCACTGGGGATAGAGAATCGGCCCCGAAATAATGTCTTGTAATGTTTGGGATTTGTGCTTTAAATTAACCATGTCTACTGTGGGTTTAGGGAGTTTAATCAAAGGCATTGTTAAGGCTGGGTGATAATTTGGTGTCTTCCTTCACTCACTACCTTCTATAAGGAAAAGCTGTGAAGGCACCTAGATAATCATTCACCCGTAGCTTATGGTGATAGACTAATTTGGAGGACTCGTTGTTTATTCCTGTCACCAAGCGATAAGAGCCTAAGGGGCTTGGGTACTTAAGAGAGCCTCGCTCCACCCTCCCTTTGGGGAATCTACAACGGGAAATCCATTTGACAGTTAGTCACATACTGTAACTCGTTGCACGTACCGTAAGGTATAAAAAAGGTGAGCTCACTTGGTCGTTTGAACCCTTGAGTGGGGAGTCCTAGTTGTGGGCAATCCTTCGTCAGCGGGAGCCTTTGTTTACATTCCTTTAAACCTACATATGAACCTTAGTTGTATGACTCTTAGAAATTATTTATGATTGTGTTTAGGACCATCGTCATTTGGATTCAGTTGGGCTTTTTGTCAAGAGATGTGAACTTGTTGGGCCATTTAAACTGGGACAAGTTCATGTCCTTTGACAATTGGGCCAAAAGCTTCTAAAATACCGATGGGCCATTTTGTATTTGGGTCTCTTATCATTTGAAGTTGTTTAGCCATGTATCGCAAAAGTATAAACTTGTTGGGCCTTTTCAACTGGGACAAGTTTGCACCCAGCGATATTATGATTAAATGCTTTAAATTGATGATAGGCCAACTTATATATGTATTTTCCGCACACACACCGCATCTCACGCATTTCATGCATACACGCATCATGTTAACCCTTTGTGTCTTAAAAGCCATTATAGATTCCCATTGGGTTAGGAAAGAAGGAAGACTTGTCAAGAGGCCAATAACAAATATGAGTGGATCAGAAAATTAGATATCCGCGCGTGGATCAACTAGAGAATAATTTCGCCAAGATACCGAACAGTTGCAAGCTCTAACTGCTGCCATGTCAAATAGTTGTACCCCGTGCTGGGGGAAGTTCTGAGAATGAGAGGCGTGAGGAGCCTCCAAATAGGATGAATGAGATATTATCCCGTCTTTGATGATGATATGGCTGATTATACCACGGGAAGATAGCCGGGTCTCAGGCAGAATTACAGAAACTCTGTGACCAAGTAGAGTCAGTTACCCGTAAGATGAAGGGTAAAGATGAAGACTTGCTTGACTATGAAGCAATGACCTTCGAAGAACAGTTGCCTGCACAGTTCAAAATGCCGGATATGGCCAAGTTCAATGGGAATGGGGATCCGAGGGTCCATCTCCGCCAGTACGTCTCAGTTATAGTTCAGTGGGTTTATCGAACGACATGTGCTGAAAATGTTCGAAATGTCACTTGAAGGGGCACCGGTAGTCTGGTACCATAGCCTCGAAAAAAAGGTTAAGGAAGATTTGAGGGAACTAGCTGATGCTTTTCTGAAACAGTGTGTTACGAACTTGGAGATTGATTTGTCACTCCGCGATTTGGAGAACATCAAGCAGAAGTCGGATGAGAGCTTCAAAGACTATGTGGATCGCTGGAGAAGCCAGCTTCTAAAAATGTAAACTCGGCCATCGGAGAAGGACCAGATCAAATTGATTATCAAAGGCACTAAGCCCTCTATTTATGGAAAGTTGAGAAGGATGACCTCCATGATCACAGATTTTCGACAATTGAGAGAAACTGTCATGGACATTGAAGAAGAGGAAGCTGAGAATAAGAAGTTCTATGGCAAGAATAAAAGATCTTTTGGAGGGCCTTCAGAGACCAAGCCTGCTACTGCTGAGATCGTTACCGTCAGAAACAGACGATTCTCCAATTTTGGTAGACCTATGTCTAAGGTGCTTGAGAAGTTAAAAGGACAAGGACTCCTAAAACCTCTAGAACCCAGACCAATTCCCAACCCTGTGCCACACTACTTTGACCTAAACCAATACTGCCACTTCCACCAGCAGAAATGCCACGACACTGACAACTGCCCCCGCCTTAGACATGAAATCCAAAACCTCATTGACGCTCATAAAATACCCGACCCAGAAGAGGCACCAAACCATACCATAACCCTCTACCTAATTACCACTCTGTTCCACCACCCACAATACATGATCAACTCCGGTGTACCTGAAAGCTTTGTCCTCCAAACTCTCAACCACCCAGTTTCTTACATGTGGATAGGAGATGGCAGTAATGAAGAACCATAGGCTGAGGAAGAAGATAATGTCGCAGAAAATGAAGATGTTTTCCCCGATTTATTTGATTGCAAATCTACATTTTAAGATATTTATTTTGTTCGAACCTCTTTCATGATAATAAAGAAGTTCATTTCGCTTACTTGCCTGAGTCTCTTTCATTCGACCTGCACTATATGAGTATATTTGACAACCCTGATACCATGATATTCAGTGACACTCAGAACACGGGGAATTCCCGAAGGAAGAATAGCTATCAGAAATTGGGAAACATGGCAGTGAGACTGTCAGATTTAAAAGAGAATAAGTTCACCGAGTCGATCGATGTAAACGGATTGAAGCAGTTTTTAGCCTGAGGAAGAGAAGACTGAGCAGTCACCAAGGGAATTGGCGGAAGACCTAACCCAACGAGATAGGAAATTCATCCATGCATACATGCATACACGTAACTTGCATCCCTTGTTTGGTGTTTTGTTTTTGCAGATTTCAAACAAAAGAGAACCAGCAGGGGGCGACCAGAGACATATGGCGCCAAGGAGCACAATGAGGATCCAACCCATCACGAAAAGGGAGTACCTCTACACTTGCATATTTACACATCACACGCGCATGTTTTCATTATATTGTTTTCTTTGTGTTCGCAGGTCTCAAAAAAGGGAAGAGAAAGCGACAGAATACAAGCAAGTTGAAAGTAATACCAGCAATATTCAGAAATGAACCCATTAGGGCGAAGCCCCAAATTACCAGCAATTGAAGAGAGGAATGTCAGAGAAAGGAAAAATCTTTGGTGGCTAGACATATGTCCGATGATGACATTGTATGTTGTAGGGAAGAAACCCTAGAAAAGATAAGTGCGAGACGTGCTCTCGTCCGTTATTCTGAATGGACTGATCTCGGTTAGACTCATAAGCACTTGATTACGGGATCTCAGCAGTAGAAGCCTGAGTGGTTGGCAGATGACTAGTTGAAGAGATAATGGATTAGTGAATGACCGTTTACCTGGATGTCCACCCTTGTTTACTGATGCTATGATATATGATATGGTTGGAAAGAAAGAAAAAAGTCTCTGAAATAAATAAAAAATAAAAAGAAGAAAGAAATAGACCACCTATAACCGATAAGTTTGAAGCTACCCATGGGAGAGTATTAGGACTACCATGAGGAGAAATGCTACCTTAAAGGGTAGGTGTGTCAGAAAAGAAAAGAAAAAAAGAAAAAAAAAGGAAATGAAAAGAAAGAGACAAAAAAAAAGATGAAAACCATATCATGTTGAGTATGCTGAAGTAATCGCAGAATGTGATTAAGACATCCAGGTTGGTTAGACCCACTGGTTAGATTCTCTGAAACGAAATCGCCAAGTTGGCTTACTAAAAGACTAAGCTGCGAAAGAGCCTTAGCACACACACACTTGGAGTCTAGCTCAGATCATTCACTCAGACGGTCATATTTGAGTTGTATCGAGTACTTTGAAGGTTCTCAGGTTTCGACGCAAAGCATTCATTGAGGACAAAAGTATGTCCAGCTATCAAGATTCTCTCATTAGAGGCAATATGACGTTCTGTGGGCGAGGCCCACACCATTATTATCAGTCTTTGCCGGGTACGGCAATCTGGGGGCGAGGCCCACATCACTATCGGTATTTGCCGGATACGGCACTCTGGGGGCGAGGCCCACATCGTTATCAGTCTTTGCCGGGTACGACATTCTGGGGGCGAGGCCCACATCATTATCAGTCTTTTCCAGGAATAGCACTCCGGGTATGGAGACACATCAGCTACAATATCAAGTTTCAGGGATGAGTCCCAAGGTCGAGGCCCACATCAACATCAGCATCAGTTTTCAGAGATGAGTATCAGGGTCGAGGCCCACATCAGCTTCAGTATCAGTTTTCGGGGATGAGTCCCAGGGTCGAGGCCCACATGCAGTACAGTTCATGAAAAAATCCTACATTCAGCTCAGTTTAGGAACAGAGCCTACATCCAGCTTAGTTCGGGAATAAAGCCCACATTCAACACAGTTCGGGAATAAAGCCCACAGTCAACGCAGTTGGGGAATAAAGCCCACATTCAATACAATTCAGGAAAAAGCCACACAGTCAACGCAGTTGGGGAATAAGCCCACATTCAACATTCAATACAATTCAGGAACAAAGCCACATAGTCAGCTCAGACCATGGAATAAAGCCCACATTCAATACAATTCAGGAACAAAGCCACACAGTCAGCTCAGACCAGGGAATAAAGCTCACATTCAGTATAATTTGGGAATAAAGCCTACATCCAGCAAACTCGGGAACAAAGCCACACAGTCAGCTCAGATCAGGGAACAAAGCTCACATTCAGTACAATTCGGGAACAAGGCCCACAGTCAACACAGTTGGGTAATAAAGCCCAGATTCATTACAGTCAGAGGAACAAAGCCCTATCATAACACAATTCGGGAATAAAGCCTGAGGGAATAAAGCCTTATCTTGACACAGTTCGGGAAGAATGCCTGAGGGAATAAAGCCCTATCTTGACACAATTTGGGAATAAAGCCCAGGAGAATAAAGTTCTCTCTCAGCACAGTTCGGGAATAAAGCCCACCTTCGAAACAACTTGGGAACAAAGCTCGGGGGAATAAAGCCTCACCTCAATAGTTTGGGAACAATGCTCGGAGGAATAAAGCCTCATCTCAACAGTTCGGGAACAAAGCTCGGGGGAATAAAGCCTCATCTCAACAGTTTGGGAACAAAGCTCGGGGGGAATAAAGCCTCATCTCAACAGTTATTGAACAAAGCTCGGAGGAATAAAGCCTCATCTCAACAGTTCGGGAATAAAGCTCGGGGGAATAAAGCCTCATCTCAACAGTTCTTGAACAAAGCTCGGGGGAATAAAGCCTCATCTCAACAGTTCGGGAAGAAAGATCGAGGGAATAAAGCCCTATCTCAAGAAGTTCGGGAACAAAGCCCAGAGGATGAAAGCATTTTGCCATCACATTCATCTCAGTCACAGTTTCGGGATGCATCCCAGGATCGAGGTCCACTGCGTCATCAACTCAGTTCAGAGCAATAAAAATGCATTGCACGAACTTTGATAGGATTGTCATTGTCACACACTGTACAAGTCCCATCAAAGTGGGGGCGACTGTAGGCATTGCATTTTTGCATACTAGCCCAATGATGAGCCTCGTACGGAGGCACCACCTTTTAAGTGTCGCGGAAGTCGTGGGAAACGGACGTCGGAAGAGAATAATCAAGAATTGACGTTTTGTTGGATTTTTGTTCGCTCGCTTAACCTCGGGATTTGCTCGTTGAGCCTCTGTATCAAAATTTATTCTCGCCCCGAACCTTAAAACCTACCCCTGTGACCCTTCACCTTCCATGCACAAACATAAAATAATAAGCCACCAACCAATTAAACAAATTCAAAGAAAATCAAACAATTAAAAAATACAAACCAATTTAATAACAATTTTCACAAAACCAAAATCAAATAAACTACCCCACACGCCTATTTCCATCAACCAAACCAAACACAAAAGGCCAAGCTCCTCACAAATCAACAAACCTCCATTTCCTATCCTCCACAAATCAAACAAACAGGAAAACAAATAAACAAATGCCCCACACACCAAAAGCACCTTCAATTCACGACCTCTAACCCCTCACGTTCATTGCCTCAACCACTGACATCATAACCAATTCAACAAAGCCCTTCAAATCACCGAAAACTCCTTTGTTTTGCATCAATCATGCCCATTTTTCTCATCCTTTCACGCCAATCACACGGCACCTCACAACCCCACACGTCTTTAGCTCCATTGGATCATGCCTGAAAAACCTCCAACCAACCTCTTTAAATTCATCATCATTCACGGCAAGAAAGGGGGACTACACATCATAAGTCACGTAAACCCTTCACATGAAACCCTTCAAGCTCCTGCTCTCAACCCCATGTTCACGTAAATAACCCCCTGGATCACTTCTTCACACGCCCACAATAGCCTTCATCACCAATCCTCACTGACTACCCCTACTCAGCAACACACAGGCCATTTAGAAACAAACAAAACTCATTGCCTTCATAAACCGTACACCCCTCACAGCCCCTCTACTCACACTTGACGCAACCAAAGAACCCACAAACCCTTTAGCTTCTCGGCAGCCAACACTCAAAACCTTCAGCACCCTCACTTCACGGCCTCACGCACTGCGCAGCCCCTCCACTCACTGCCTCTGTCTCACGCCATAGCTTCCCTTCATTCACAAGCACGCCATCTGCCCACGCGAGGACCCTCTACCGAGCCCTCAAACAGCGCACAGACACCACTGCCAGCCCACCCATGAAAAGCACTTCCCCTCACACCATAACCACACGTCCCAGCCACCTCCACACAAGGCCAAAATCAGAAGCCATCCATGCCAAATCAGACCTTCATCAACGTCCTTACAGCCCTTAACCCAGCAACATCCTTCATACATCACTGCACTTCGACTCCACTGCAATCCACTCGGCAAATCCTCTTCATGAACACGTCCCCAGGCCACAAAACACTAAGCTCATTGTCACAAAAACCACGCCCAACCATTGCCTTCAATCCACTGCCTCACGCCTAGCCAACACCCCCACGGTAGCCACAAAACCCTACTGTCCTTGCACTTTCACACACCCACAAGCATCCGCATAACCCTAAAAAATCATTCATTCCATGCACGTAACTAGCCCTCCATAACCCTAAATTGCCTCCAAACTTCACGCGCAAAACTTCTAGCAAACAACCCATCACGTGAAACCCATCAAAACAGCCGCACAATCACCCACAACACTCCATTCAAACGGCCCTTGAAAACGCACCACACTTCCACGCAAATAAGCCCCTTCAGTCAGCCCTAACCCTTCCTCACGTAACCAGCCCTCCACAACCCTAAACTGCCTCCAAGCCACGTGAAAACAGTAGCCAAAACTGAGAACAAAATAGTCCAAAGATAAACTGAAAACTCGAGTGAAAACAGTAAGAAAAATAGAGAAAACAACAGGGACAAAATAACGAGCGAAACGGAGAAAACAGCAAAAATAGTAGAAATAACGGACCCGTGAAAACAACAGAAACAGCGGACCAGTGAAAACAGAGAAAAAAGAGTGAACCTGTGAAAAGAGTAGAAACAGCGGACCAGTGAAAACATCAAAACGATATCCCTTCCGGCACCGTGGAACGCACTCTCGGAAAGCGACTTAAAAGGTAAGACCTGAGGGCACCCTTTTATTTATTATCCTTTATTTTAGTTATTTTATTATTTTATTTCGCATGATTATTGTGAATTGTTTGCAGGATGTGATTTCCGGGTGAACGGAACATGTGTTCTCTCTTGTGGTATATCGGATGGAAACCCGGACGTAAATTCTGTAGCTGAATCCGAATGGACGGTATTGCGGTTTGCACTCGGGATACAATGCCACGTATCACTTGAGAGACACACGTATTTCGTTTCACCCAACCTTGTATTCGAGCATTATTAGGCCCAGTATGTTATTTATTACTTAAGCATGATTAGGTCGTTAGCATGTTAGTTCCCTATGCATGTTATAGTTATTTTCTTTCGTAATAGGAGTTTAATCTATGGCTATGCTTATGTTGTTATTTAGTTTTCGTGTTTGATAACTCAGCATGTTCATTGTGTGATATCGTATGTTTGCCGTTATGATAACCTACTTTCAAAGCATGCAAAACCTAGATTAGGATTTACTTTGATGAATGCGAACTAGATCTAAGTTACTCTGAGCATGTATGTTGCGTAGACAAAGTTAAATTATTGCACAAATCCGTTCATTACAAGTGGCATAAGTAATGGACCATTCCGAATCCAACGATTTGAGGTCTTCCCTTGCGAGGGGTGAGTGCGGCCTTAAAATCATTTTCCCGGTTCACACCGGGGTGGCGACTCCCATTTTTTTCTCCGGTTTAGTCCCCCGCGGGCTACTCCGTACTCCCGACCGGGCCGCGAGCCCGGAACAGCGTCGCCCAGTTTCTGTGTCTACACTCATCATAAGACATATAATTTTTAAAAATCGTGAAACGTAAATCTTTGTAAAACATATTATAAAACTATTACAAAATTCATGATAAAATATTTTTTTCGTAAAACATTTTCTGATAATTTTTTTTTTCTGAAAACCATATTATCTTAAAACATTTCATTCTAAAACCATCCCATCTTAAAACCTTTCGTTTGAAAAAGTCTCATTTGAAAACCTTCCCGTAAAACATCTTATCTAAAAACCTTTATCTTAGTAAAAAAAAATCTAGTAATTAGGGGCATTACGTATCACCGTTCAACTAGCTACATTTGTGAAAAACCTGATACCTAGAGGTGTTACATATCACCGTCCCCCTAAATACCTCTCTATAGATCCCAATATTTTGGGGCATTATCGCCGTCCCTCAAAATAATATGATGTTGTGAACGCATGGGCATAAACCAGTTTGGGTTCGGAATGGTCCCTTACTTTTTACAGTATAACATCCAGGTTCGAAAAGTTGATCAAATGTCTTAAAAATATATATATACACAATGCAGTTTATATAGCACACTGTTGCACATATCCTTAAAAAAACAAGATAGTAAAGAAAAAAGAGCAATAAGAAATAAACGAAAATATTCAAAGACCGTTTAGGGTTTTTTGTCAATAGTGGAGTTGGTGGGGGGCTTAAGGCGTGAAGAGAGAGTGCAGATGGCTGTTAGGGTTTCTGGTCTTCATGCGCAAGTGAG